>LYUA01004500.1:26319-37538 GCA_002093875.1 Calopteryx splendens | reverse complement strand
TAGCAGATCAAGTGATATGTAGGTACATGAAGGAATGCACAGCGCTCAGACTACCCAGCGCTCTTGAGCGTGTCGCTCTTTACTGTGTAACTGGACCATTAGTCGTGACTATCGCTTTTATATATAAATCAATCCCTACTCGCCTTAAGCACTCACTAGTGAATTAAATAACATTTAGTAAATGTGGAATGGATATTTTCATCCTTTAACGAGGTTTCATTAGCTAACCGTGGCGTTAACGCAGGACCTAAAAATGAAGGCAGTCTTAAAGGTAAGGTGAGTCCAAAAAAACCTTAATCGAAATTTTCAAGTGTTAGCCCGCCAGATTTTGTTTTTATTAACAAAATAAGTAACAAAAATACGGACTCAATTAGACAAAACCAGCGGTAATGCAAGACTTCCGCTAAGGCAGGGCCCGACAGAAGAGCACCAACTGCTGACCCTCTTGTTCTCTATGGAGCGAGTGCGTATATCAAGAGGTTACTCACTTGAGACTGCAAAAAAAACTTCATCTACCTTGATGTCCAGCTAAATATAGTGAATTAACTGATTCAGGAAGCAAGTTGACGGGGATTCAATGGAATTAAGGGCTATTATGCAAATATCAAACTGATGATATCTAAATTGCAGTCCTAAACCATCAAAATGAAGGCATAAAAGTCGTCAGTTAAGCCAGCAGTCACCATATGGATACATGAAGTAAATCAGAAATAGAGGTTAATAAATAAATAACATAACTGAGGGCCAGGACAAGGTACAAAGCAAAAAGAACTAATTGTCTTGGGCATGTGATAAGAATTTCGTAAACACGATTAGAAAGACAGCAATTAGAGGGGAAAATGTGAGTAGGGAAAAAAGTTAAAGACCCAGAAAGCTATGGAAGCAGGATTTTGAGGAAGACCTGGGACGATTGAGAACACAAGGCTTAGGCTCATTAGGTCATTGGTTAGCTCATAGGAAAATATTAAACGACGTCAAAACTCACCTATGGGTCTAGTGCTTCGGAATAAGAAGTTGAATGAATACCTATATGACTGTAGTCAATGTTGACTGTATGACTGTATGAGTGTGGTAATAATGTATGAATGCATGAATGACTGTAGTCAATGTTTTTCTTCTCCGTTTTTTATTATTTTCAATGAAGGTCAGAATTGCTTATTTGGGTATCAGTCACAATTTTCATTTATTTTATTTACTTTTAATTGTGTTCATGACCATTATCTTTCCAGTGTTGGTAGTTTTCTTGCAAGAACGAAGAACTTTGTTAAACTTTATTGCGCTAACACTTTTAGAGCAAATGAGAACTTAGATGGTTATTTAAGTTCAAGTTCCAAAACATTTTTGGAAGTATAAAATGTATTTTTTTTACTATCGCCAATAGATAGTCGGCCCAAATATCCCTTAACTACCTTAAAATAGGCGTGAAAGGTGCTCTGGAGTTTTAAAAGACCTAATCCGATTGGAATTATTTTTTCTCGAATTTTGGCCACAAATTAGTAAAGTCGGACTAATGTGGGCACCTCAATGATCATTGCGTTGAAAAAAAATCTAAACACTTGAAAATGAATGGGATTAGAAAACTTTCACTGAACTTTTCATGTGTCCACCCTTAACATTAAAATTTTTCACTCTTCCTTCTTGACTGGTCCGATCCCATGACCCATCAGTCAGATTGGCCGCCCAGGGTCGCGTCATCGGACCGCCTCTCCTCCGCGCTCCCTCCTCCGTCATCGGAGTCGTTGAACAGGAGACAGTGGGGTTGGAGGGAGTGGTGGTGGTGGTGGTGCCTGTGGTGAGCCGTCACTTGTTGGTGCGCGTAGATAGGGGCGGCGAACAGCGCTGCGGTGGCCGATCCCCTGGCGCCTCCGTGCTGCGCGGCCGCCGCTTTGAGCCTCGACGTCAACTGCTTCTTCCACTTGGTCCTCCGGTTCTGGAACCATGTCTTCACCTGAACCTCGGTCAGCCCGAGGTCGGCGCTCAGCTGCGTCCTCTTCGCTACACTCAGGTACTTGTCGGCCTGGTGGGCAGCATAAAAAAAGTGAAGTTTCCGGCGTGAATCGACAACAAAAACCTATCGACCAATGTAGATTCATATTAAATTATCACACCATTGAAGGTTCACCCAGATAAAAATCCAATGACCCGACCACAGTAATGAACCCGAAGTTGGTTTGATAGACGAGGGTGGACCTCACATCGTACTAATTGTAAGCCATTACACAGTTTATGAAATTCACACTTTCAGGTGAGTTACTTTCCCTGTGCTGACTGAGGTTTTTCTACCTGAAAATTCACAGTGTAGGTTTAGCTTGAGGTACCAAAAGGAGCGATCCGAATTTGAACGCTGGTCCTCCGGTTATAACAGAACGCTCTACCCACATTCTGGAAATAAGTCACCCCTATCACTATTAAAGATTTAACAATGCTTAAAGCCATTAAAAAAAACGTTGAACTCGACGCTTGCGGAAGCTTACACGTACACCAAAAAAATTTAATGAACAAGGAATCACGGAACATTAAAAGAAAATTCATTAATTTTGCACTAAAAAAACTCACGAAAATCAGAGACACAAACACTATTTCTCAACAGACACTGTCCCTCCCCTCTCACCCCATCCCCTCCCTTTCCCACTCTCCACCAATCTGCCCTGTCGTCAACCAACACCTCCACCCTAAACCAGCCCTCACTTGACAACGGACAACACGTCTCTCCCCTTTGATGGTCACCTGGCTGACCAAAATATCGATACAGGAGTGTTCTTCGTCTTACTTAATGGAACGCCCATTTCTTATCTAAGAACTTTAAGGCTTATGGTGAATATTTTAGATCTTGTCAAATAGTCAATATGAGTAGGTTCCATTTCAGATTAATATTAGGGTCAATAAGTTTCCACGGGTGTTATCTTGCGACCAACTACGTGGTGTGAATTCGTATTAAAATCTTTCGTTTGATATTACAATAAAAAATGAAAGAATTAAAATATTTCAAAATATCGTTATTGGATAAGATTATATACATGGTTGAACTACAGCTAGAGAAATATAACTATTGAGATGAATTTTGGTTACGTTGTTAAAAACCATTCAAAAACATAACATAATTCTCAGTCGAGCAGCAGTATACCATAAGTCCGTCATACTTTGAATTCCGCTTCCAGCCGCTCCAACTGCTTGGCACTATATGCCTGCCGGGGCTTCCGGTCAACTCCATGCCGTCTGGACCGTTTTACCGGCACTTTTGCCGCTGCGTAAAGAGGGTAAAAGTAAAATTCCATTTTGAGTGACTAAAGAGTGGTGTACATCTACATTACCCCGCAAGCCATCACAAGGGCGTGTTGCAGGCGGTGTTAGGGCACCAGCCATTAATAAAATGTATTGCATTTAGAGATTTGAATCCTTTTAAATTCAGGATACTCGAATTCTACTTATTCTCTGCCTTATGTAGTTCAAGATATGGTCAAGACAAATTTCAAATAAACTATTTCAGAAGGGAGTGGTGATTAATTTAATACGTTAAATTATTCTATTCCTAAATTAGGATCGGGGTTTTTGTTAAATAAATCTTAAAACACTAATTAATTGTTAAAATTATAGCCCCTTTGTAGGAAAAATGACACTAATGGTTGAGCTAATGTATTTATACGACCAGTAGTGACACATGGCGCTTAAACATGGGTCATGAGACCGATGAAAGAGAATACCTTGAGAAAATTAAAAATACAAATATTAAGAAAGATAAATGGAACAGCAATAGAAAATCGTCGGTACAAAATTACCTATGATGCCGAATTAAAAAAGTTATAAAAGGAGAAGAAACAATGAGGTTTAATAGTCTCAGAGACAAAATTGGCTGGGACATGTCAAAATAATGAATGAGACAACGATGTCAAAAAGGATGTTGCAGGGTAAATTATATGTAACAAGGAAGAGAGGTAGATATGCTCAGTCATATATGGTTAAATGATGTGTAGGTATACCTCCACGAGATTAAAATGATGGTCAAAGGAGATCAGAGAGCAGTAGAAGTGGATTGTGTAGGAGGCCAAAGCTCGACCGGAAATGCGGCGTCGATGGGGAAGGAATGAAGGATGCATACGTTATTTATGGCTAATTTGTGAGAATTTCTCATGTTCGCAAACTTCAGTTTTACACAACGATTGGAATATAGCAATAGTTGTACATTTGTGTAAAGGAAAGGGAATTAACCTGGAGTAGAATAATTATAGAGCAGTTGGTCTTTTTATCTACATCTACGAAGGCCATCCAAAAATGTTTACTCGTTTCGAAATAAAAACAACGCAAATAATCTTGGTGATTTCTTTTATATCTAACACATATATTGACTCCTTTTTCCAGAAAATCTCCGCCGATATTCAAATATTTGTCATAGCGTGTCACCAATTTTTCGATTCCTATCAATAGTCCTTTCTCGCCAGATTCTGTAACATCTTTATCAGACTAATTTGATGCATTCATGGATAACATTGAAGCAGGAGATACCTAACACTTGGATCCACCATGTAACTCCTGAGCACAAACCCCAGACCTCCGTGTGACGTCACAAGAGATCCCCAAGGCCACACAAGTTTTTTCGATGTAGAAGATCATGGCTACAGTGTTCTAGAACCGTAAAAGTTTCCTCTTGCCTGATTTCATCCCCGATAATTTCAACAATCGATGCAGATGCATTTTGTGAAACATTGCGGAAGCTACGATGAGCCATTCTAAGCAAACGGTAAGGATTATTGAGTGAGGGTGTGGTGCCCCTCCACGACCACGCTTGTCCTTATGCGGCGAAGATTGCCAAAAAGCTGTTGGACGACCTCAAGCGAAAAGTTTTTCACCAACATCCGTACATCCCGGACCCCAGTGACTTTCAATTGTATTTACGATTGAAAACATTTTTGTGAGGTCAGCACTTAGCAAATGACAATGAGGTTAAAATTAGTGTGAAAAAGTTGGTTGCAGTATTTGGCAGGAGATGATTATACGGTAGGAATCGAAAAATTGGTGATACGCTATGGCAAATGTTTGAACATCGGAGGTAATTATGTGGAAAAATGAGAAAATATATGTGTGACACAATATGACTACAAAGGCTTACAATGCGCGCAGATAAGAAAGTTCCGGATCCACTTTTTTCCATTTATTCCGCACTCTTTTAGATTATACATATATGACTTCGGCGTGCGGGCCATTGTCGAAAGCTTTTTTTAATGCTAAAATATCGTGTTCAACTGTCTGTTCTTTCCTCTTAACTTTAGAATGCCGTGAAGAAAGGCTCAATCGGGTTTCGCACTATCTTTTTTTCTAAAGCCGTGCTGGTTGTTAGATATAAAGTTATTGTTATTAAGGAATGCCATGGGATTGCTTTCAATTATGTGGCACTATGGTTTTCAGATGTTTAATGGAAAATTTGCAAGAGATGGATGGATGGATATAGTTAAACGTACCCGTCCGTCTATACGCCTTCGACGCAGTACTGCTGGTCTGTGGATACTCTGGATAGTGAGAAGCCGGAGAAAACATAATTAAGGGTATAGAATAAATGCTTCTAAAACGAAAGTAGTTATGTCTGATAAGGAGAATGGAAAGAACGATTGTAGAGTGAGTATAAACGGCGGAATAATTGATTCGCATGTGTAGGTATAATGTTTTCTAAAGGATTGACGAAGATATTAAAATGCTACAATATGTCGGTAGGTTATTGGTATTGTGGAGTATATTAAAAAGTGAATGTTTGTCCAAGGCAGCAAAAATGACGGTGCCAATTGTCACAGTGTACTCCTCCTCACATAATAATAATAATTATTATTATTATTATTTGTGTAACACTTGGAGGTAACCCCCAATTACATATGTTTTAATGTATAATAAAAACGAGCACACACATCTATCCTCTAGGTGGTGGATACCACATAGGCGGCATTCGAACCCGCGACCTCTGGATTGGTATTCGAGGATGTTACCCCACCAAGGCCGGCTTAATTAGTAAACATTTGTGCATGGAAGCGAAACTTGGGTGTGCCAAGATACTCTCTTGACAAGGAATATTACAAGTCTCGCGAGTAGAAGAGGCTGTAGGAAACAACGTACAACTGTAACACAGACAAAAGAAGTATGCAAGTATAGGGTATTTTTGATAAGATTATTTGAAAGGAGTACGTTTTCTGTTAAAACCTGAAATCGTGCTTCTTTGGCTTTGAGTATAGGTATATGTTGACTATGCTTTCTCAAAAGTGCTTCATTTGGTGGTTTTCCTCAGAAAAGCACCATTAGCATTTTCATTAGCACATTTTTTTAAGAGGAAAAAAATTAAATAAAGTCATTTAAATTATTAAAAGTTGAGAACAATTTCCAGTAGAAAATATTAAGCCTCCTTAGCTCCCCATAAACAATTTTTCAATATTTCCCCTACCATCATTAGTTCCTTAGCCCTCAACACTCAACAGGAAACAACATCAACAGTCAACATATTCGACTCGAGGTTCTTCAAACTGAAATCAATCACTTATATGCTAAAAAATTGTTTACAACCTCATGAGGCTTAATTTTTCTTACATATTAAGGCCGTGAGAGATAGTTTTAATTTTTCACTTTCAATTATTTCCAGGTAAAAATATTCCCTTTAAAATTCTGCCCTTGAAGAAAGATTTCGTGCGTAGACTAGGTGCATGAACGGATCAATATATGATCACAGATATAAAATAGTTTTTTTTCGTGGACTATATCAGCCATTTTACGTGATCCAAAGTTGATATTTTGATATTTTATTGCTTAAGACACTGAAGAAAAGCTTGATAAATTTGTATTTAATCACACGATTTCCCGTGGACATAAATAGAAGATGTCTCTTTGAGCCCTGAGCGAATAAGAGAAAACAGGGCCCACAAACCTGTGCCATATCTCCCTATCGTTCATATGATGGACCATTCAAATTTTCGATCCGTATTTTATAACGATATGGAAATGTACAAAGAACATACACACACATTTTACAATATTTATGAAATGCCATCTATACATGGTGACGGGAAATTCACCTCAAAAACGGGGGAGGTTAATGCAGGTATTATTGCGTTTACCAATATAAAAGTGTACGAAATTTTGCAGATTGGATGATAACACTCATATCACCCTAAAGAAGACTTTCTGAGTGCTTTTTAAGGTTCCTGATCGTCAATGATAAGGCTCTGAGAATGTGTAGGTGCCACAGCTAAAGGTCGTGACCTCGAGTACTTCTTGTAGACTTTTGTTTGTTTTGCTCTTATATGAACCTAAAAATAACACAATTTTTCACTGGTCTGCGAAAATATTTAGCCTCAATAAATTGTCTAAGTCCATGACCATTCCGATTCCCTGACAGCTTGGGCCAATCACATCGGTCTCAAATTGCCATAGGTGATGTCTATATGTTAGGATATCTCAGATGATTCAGGCCCGTATTTATACTTTTCTTCCTTTGTCACCTGGGAATCCCTGTCCAGGTAACTATAGACCATACCTGGGTAACCTCGTGCAGGGGAAGTTTTGAAATGGAGAATTGACAACCACGTGCTGAAAAGTTGGGCGAAATGGTTTTCGATGTTCTTTTTCACCTTAGAACGTAAACATCTTTGAAATTTCGATGGTAAACATACTGCTATCGCGATGGTAAAATAAATAGTGGTTCGTGCCTTCCCAACTCGAAAAATATATTACTGCAGTCTTTTAAAAATATCACAAATCTTTAATCGAAAATAAGAAGACAGTGACTACTTAGAAATGAAAAAATAAGGCCTGGAAGAGTATAGGATTAGGGAAATAAAGTGAGGTTTGTGGGTCAGTTGAAAAGTAGAATTAAGTTTTCGGATAAGGTGGACACACTTACGAAAAGTATGGCTAACGTGCGGTATTAAAAGTTTCCATGATTTCATTTCTAATTATTATTTGTAATGGACGGCCGTGCTATGAGTGCAGAACTAAATGTAAATTGTAATCAGGACGAATTTAAGACAAACCAGTACTTTCCATGTTCGTGTTCCATGTTCAAAATTCCGATATTTCCTCCCGTACGAAAAAGTTCACTTCTTCTTTCACTTACATACTACTACTAACTACTTTCACGTCTTTCATAGAGTGGTGAGTTTGTCTATGAAAGATGATTTATTTTAAATTTGATTACGGTAAGCTAACGTGTATTTTTGCAATTCTGAGTATATAAATGCAACTTGCTTAGTTATAACCGGAATAATCCTTTACCACAAAGTGTCCCTAATGTTAAATTATGTACGATTTAATAATTATTTTACATGTAAATACAGTACACTGTAAGCTGTATTTCTTCAGAAAAATCTTCAATAATGACTCGCCGTCAAGAAATAATTGAAAATTTTATGTTAAAATTAGAGAAAGACCACTAAAGAGCACGTGTTTAATATCTTTCTTTAGATAAATTTTACAAATATCGTCTTCCGGTGACTATTTTTTCAAAATTACAGTACACAACAGTAAAAAAACTTCGATCCCCTTTTTTGTGATAAAAATTTGTTATTTTTGCACCATACTAACCACAACTTCTTTCAAAAAACCTGTACTTTTTCAAAATCTTGCTGTCCCAAAAGACATCGAAGGAATTTTGTACATTAAGGCGTCCACAGTCTAGTGTAGAAACGTACATTGGCTTCTTACTATAACTTAAACAGTAATCTTTTCATAAGCATGGTCTATTTAGCAAACAAGAACAATTGCAAGCGGAAAAATTGAGCTAGGCTCATGGAAAACGTGAGGCTAGGGTAGGGAGAATGGAAGGGTCCTATTGAATTGCTAGAAAATACTAAATTTATAACAAGTGCAATTGATATGAGATTATGTTATGATTAATAATAATACCTCATGTATACGAAAAACAGTTGACTTAAATCTCAGTGTAAAAATGAAAACATGGGAATAATTTTGGTAGCCTAAGTTAAAACACTGTCTTGGAGAACTAGAAGCAGAAGAAAAGTTTTCTGTGCGAAGTCTCCATTGGACTCAAGAGATATGCTAATAAATACGGACCTAAGCGTGTTAAACGTGTAATTCCGTGGATATTTGCACATTAAATGCTTGGACTTCGCCAAGAAACTTTCCCATATTTACGCTTCGATTGAAAAAACACCCATTGTTGTAAAATTTCTCATGTCCTTGGATTCAAGGTGAGGATCAGTGTATTCGGAGAATATATATAACAATGGATATACCATTCCCCTCAGTACTCAAGTTGCGAAGCGTTCCTAGATAGAAATCTTGTTGTACTATCCTCAAAAGTTTGTCGGTCACATTTTTCGTCATCCTGGCCATAATTTTAATCTCATTAATGAATTTTCTGAGATAAAATGTGCTCTGTTGTCTCGAAAGCAGTTCGTTATGCCGATAAATGAATGCTCAAATTTTATTTTAATACCATTTTAGATTTTCTTGCCACAGTCATTTTTCACTATTCCATCAAAAACCCAAGATTGTATCATAGAATGTGAAGGTTGATACCGAAAATTTCCAAATAAATGTTTCCTCGATAATATTTTTCAAAATAGAATCCGGCCATGACCAATATATTACCAATAAAAAGATTATTCAAAATGTACAAATCAAAATGCCTAATAAACTAAAGTTTGTTCGACATAACTCTTGGGATAAGTAATTAAATAGTTGATAGTTGGATAGTTGAAATTCTATACTCTACAGTCCTCCGGATGGACATGATGAAAGTCTTAATATTAATATCATGCTTAATAGTGTGTATTAAAAGTGTAAGAATAGCTAGTGAAAAATCCGCTACTACCACAAACGGAAATATTTTTGGACTAAGGGCCTTGGATAATAAAATGGAACTAGAACATTATTTTAAATTGTATAAGACGAAATTACTGAATTAAAAATTGGTACAAATATATAAATAAAATTATTGCCCCACATTAATTATATTTAATAATGTGCCGGAAGAGCTTTTTTTTATTATATAAAGATGTAGACTGTTTCGCTGCGATCGTTTTACAGGCGCTTTACAAATGAAATATATTTTGCTATGATGAATAAGTCAAATAAATCATAGCAGGGAAAGAGTAAAAGAAGTGAAGGAGTCTGTTTAGAAATTCGCCGTTGCTGTTGTTAGTATGCACTCGGCGCAAGGTACCGGAAGACAAAAGTGAAATTTCCCCTTAATAAATTCACGAAAGGTGTAAACTTGGAAATTGTTCTTGGGAGTATATTCCTAGCAGAACTGAAGAGGAGTTCTGAATTACACTAAAGAATTGACTCCCCTTGAGCTCTGTTCGAGGACAATGAGAGGAGGACAGTAAACTTTTCTATCTACAGTTTTCAGCCCGCACTAGGTAGGTCTAATGACGCGTGAAATTCACTCATTCAAAATATGGGGATGGCTCCTTTACCTGAGTGTCCTGCGGTTTCCCAATTAGTTTTCGTACAATGAAAATCATACCGTTTGATTTTTCTTGGTTGTTTAGAGGGAATAATGGCACAAGGTTCACGAAAATGATGCACATCAAAAACAGTTCCAAACTCTAAACCTAACTTTTTCATTCGTTACATGACAAACCACTCAATAGGTATCGCACACCTGAATATTAGACAGAAAGTGAGGGATACTGATCGATTCTCTAGCCGTCGCACCAAATTTATTTGAAAATCAGAATGATGACCAATCAAAGGGGCGGATGGTGGAACATTACAGTGAATACTTTGATGACAGGGAAACATGAATGAGAAATTAGTGCCTAAACCTTAAGAGGATCGATCGCATTTTAAACGGAGTTATTTACTATAGGCAATTTACCGGTTAAGGTAGGTTTCTGATGGACACACTCCTACAGTAACCCTAACCCAGTAACATTCTTCAACAATCCACTGCCACTCATAACGCCCCGCATCCACCTTTCCTGCCTTCTTTGGATTTATCCCATTAGCATAAAATATTTATCCTTAGTTTTTATAAAAATTACGGCGGTTCCTTTATGTGTGATTAATTATTTTCATTTTTGTAAGATGATAACAGTATGAAAACTCGCTCACCAAGCCCATTCGCTTGGCCCAGAGATTATACACCATTTTCTCCTATACTGACCCACATTAAATGTCATAGAAAAAGTGAATAGTCACAACAATAAATTCATTCAAAACACCATATTTTTCTATCGGAATACGACTGTCCACCGAACATCTATTTTTCCTTATAACCCCAT
>LYUA01004495.1:83256-95366 GCA_002093875.1 Calopteryx splendens | reverse complement strand
TAATTTTTATTGATGTACCTTGCTTTTATGTGGATTTTTCCGCACGGAAGATTTCTTATTTTCCACGATTGCATGGTTAATGGGATATCTTGAAAACACTCCCTGTCACGCAACATGATGGAAGCCTATGATATACTATTTAGATGCCTCTTGTTTTATTTCCGTAATCGATTCTGATTCATCAGTTACGGTATTTTTGCTTTTCATTGGTAACTAAATACTTAAGCGTTGTATAACAGAAAGAGGCGTGGTGGTAGACCAGTGGTTAGAGCGCTGGGCTACTGACCGGAGGGCCCGGGTTCTAATCTGGGTGACGCCTCTTGGCACCCTCAGCTTCACCCACGCTGTGTATCATTTTTCGGATACCAGGTCATCCTCGAAAACCACAGGCGGTACAGGGAAAGGACACTCTATCCTGATGTGTGAATTTCACGCGAGGCTGAGCTTAGTACTGGGTGAGCTCTACGTACCCTTATCTTCCAAACCGACCTTGCGGTTGATTACTGTAATTGGTATATCATAAAAGAATATCACAAAAGTGAAATAGTGAAATGTTTGAGTTTTAAGGACTTAAATGAATCAGAAATCTCGTTGTTCACGTTGATGGCATTTCTGACTCCAAAGTCAATTTGGAACGACCACTGATTCCTCTGTGACCAATTGAGAATACGGAATGGAGAATTTTCAATGAAAAAAACCAAACGTTTACAGCATTTGCTCGCGTCTTCATTCTAACCATTCGAAAGGACGATAATTGCCTGAAAACCTGACTTATAATAAAATTTAATCTTCCATCTTTCGCCTACTTTTAGAGTGGAATGTTTGAATACTTTTTTGCACCTGGACCGTGAAAGTTTTAAGTACTAATTGACCCTCCTAATGTTAGCTAAATTTGGAATGGAGAAAGATTTCACAACCGTGGCAACGCCAGCCCACTTTCGCGTGTTTTTCGATACTTAACAAAGAAGCCTACTTACGCGAAGTAAATATTAAATTCAATTTAATTAAATAATTTTGCTTAGCGTCAACAGATACCTCCAAGAATTAGTACAGGGCATCGTAATCCTTTTTCAGGACAATTGAGAAGCAGTATCATAAAACTTTAGGTTTACTTTGAATAGTTAATTAAATAAACTACGCTCTTTGTAAGTCTGTAACATATTGACCACGTGGAAGAGACGGGGAAATAGGTAAAATCTGAATTTTCCTATACTCGTCGAAATCACATTATGGTCATGGATTTGGAATCAGTGAAGTAACTTGGTCTTGTGTTTATTGATAGTAAATAGTTTCTATGCCGATGATCCCTGTAGTCGCGGCATCTAAGACGTAAAACTGCTAATATTTCTATAGAACTCGTAAACACCTGTCTGGCTAAAGAGAGGTATTCGGAGTTTCATTATTGAAGGTGGGTTTTTCATGTTAACTTAACATTATAATATACTTCCACCGCTATTTGTAACAAAGAAGTTCACCTTGGTCCTCTTTGTACGATAACATGTTTATTTTTATGACTAACCATATTTTAAGAATATTTAATAATTACTAAGGAGAGCGTTTGGTGTTTTCGTATTTGTCATTAAATATTTAATTCTGATATTTCCTCTGACCTGTGACAGTATAATATATCATAGCATAGCATAATATGATATAAGGAAATAGTAGGAAAAGAAATTAACGCCTGTCCGTTCAAAATGAAAATCCTGATATCTGCATTAAATATGTTTATTTATTAAAAAATCTGAAGTGTAAGTGTGCATAATGCACTCGTTTTTTACGGTCCTCTTCGTCCGAAAATTAATTTTATTTTCTTCTTCTTCTGCAGGGTCGTCCGGAAGAGCGGGTCGTGTTGACGAGCGATGACGAACCCCTGAAGCCGTCCACTGCCGGCTCGTCCATTCGCTTGGTCGATGGGCCGACGCCTTTGGTCGGACGAGTGCAGATTTGGCACAATAATGAGTGGCGGTCGGTGTGCACGAACAGCCGGAAGTGAGTACTGTTGTTTTCAAATTCGGTTCGATGGGAAAAACAAAGAAACCTCTCTTTCTCTTGCGCTGATGTTCCAAATGGGGATAATGGTGTGATAAACCGAAGGAAGATATTCTATTTCTGATGCTGGACGCTGTCATGCGAACGTTCTTTTCGTGTGCTCAATTAATCTCTTGAAAGATTCGAGTATAATCTATGATGGATTTAGATATCTATCGTGTCAATTTAAACTCGATTACGAAAGCAAATTTTATTTTATTGGTGTCCTTATGTTTTGGTGGTGGTATCACAAGGCCTCGGAACCCAACGGTCGCGGGTTCGAATCCCGCCTCGAGCATCGACGTTGTGTTTCCCCTCCCCATAGATTTGGGTTATACGTTGTGATATAACCTCAGCATTTGGAGCAACTGGAACCGAAAAATTCTACTACCGCAAACCGTCGATTTCTTTGCCTAATAATTTATTTGTTCCATGCGTCAACCACATTCATGGATATCTTCTTTCCTCAAAGATCACATGACCCCTAGACGTCTTTTATTTCGGTTTTGACAATATTTTCCGTTTAATCCCATTCCTTGCGAAATAGTTTCAATAAGTCAGTTCCAACAACTATCACCCTGTTATGATAATTTAGGCTCGCAAACGAATTTATCGCTATCCTTGACGAACTTCATGAAACATATATTTTTGTAGAGAACCGGGATTCTTATTTCATTTTATTAGTTCATCTTCATTTTCATGAATTTCATTTTACATAGTTCAGTGGCGTGAAAATAAGGAAAAGGCACTCCAAATATGTGGCCCTCCTATGGCTTTAGACATCATATAATGTAATGCAGGCATGGCCAAAATGAAAATAGCTTTATACCCGATATAGTAGTACTCTATATGTCCATCTCTTCTTAAATGAATGCCCTATTTGTTGGAGTATTATCTAAATGGTTCGTCATCTGTGCGCATGGCAACCCTTCTTTTGCGTAGCCAACAAAGGCGCCGGCTGTAACGCCTTAAACGGGCTCCTTTGCTGCGGTATGAGTTCCATTCCATGCCTTGGGATTCTAGCGAATAGCAGCCCCGGCTTTCGAATGATTCATTTTTCTGCGTTTCCTTCTGTCAGCGCTTTGAAGCAATGATTCTTTGGTCAGCATCATTGCCTTCCCCTCCTCTGTTCACATCCGCGTCCTAACCCTCCATCCATTCCCAACGTAAATATTGACGGAAGTGTGCCGGAGTCGACCTGTCTTCTTGCATATCTGTATATTCTTGGCGAGGCACCTGAGCCTTCATTCTTTTCTGCCCGAGGACTTCTCAAAAGATCTCTCACTTAGGCTTTCTACTTCATGAACCCTTTAACTTCTCCGCATTTCACGAACACTTACGCCGTGTAGAATAAAAGATGGGAATATCAACCCATTTGAATGAGTCCTGGTATATCAACATAATATATATTTAGGAATATAGGAAAGCATGTTTCCGTCATTGAAGTCTTGAAGGATTTTCTTTTTTGCTACAGTGTTTTGTACGACTGTACTGTACCTCTACGTCGCTACTGCATGACGGAATCGCATACATTTCAGTCAAAATATTTTGAACCTACGAAAATTAACGATTAGTGATTTGTTTCCAAATGGTTGAAATTTCATTCACATGGCGGCAACCAATTTTTAATGTATTTTGAGGTAATTTAAACACTAAGGAGAATGAGTGATTATTTCTACGACGACTGTTCAATAAAGAGCGACAATACGTTTTTATTCACATAATTTATTGTGAACAAAATTTAATTTTATGCTATATTGTTAGCTTAATGTGTATTCTATATATGGTGCAAGTTTTATTGATTTGACTCCAGTATTGCTTCAGCGGCAGCCGTTGCTAGTTAAAACATGTTCAGTTACCCTTGTAGGTAGGGTGATGAGGTATTCTTTCTGAATTGGCAAGGTAGAATATACTACACTAATTATTCGGGGAAGCAATCGGCGAATTATTTTATGCCTCATAATTTCCTCCATAACACTGTCGTTTCAACGTGCTTATAGATGTAAATGGCGGTATTAATAAAATAATAACTTATCGATACCAAAGTAAAAAAAATTACCTTTACAGTTTTAAATTGCTTTGTATTTCTTTTTGATGATTGTATTTGTAGGCAAAGTTTTTTGGAAATGCACAGTCCTTGTTACTTCGCCATAAATCCAGAAAAATAACACATACTATCCATTTCCAATTGAAGTTTTCAGAGTTTGGATTCAGCGAGTCCCCATTTCGTTGCTACACATAGTGGCACCCAGGAGAGTAGTATGCTATATATTTTTATCCTGCGAGCCTTAAAAACGTCTTCGCTTAGAGAAATTTCCTTAACTACCGTTAATCGCTTTTCCAGAACGCGCGCCACAGCAGTGTCGCAAGAAACTTGAAAAAAGAAATCAGAGCAAGGCCACGCGGCGTCCTCAAACTTCGGACATTGGTACCATTCACGAAATATTAGAGGGCGTGATGTTCAAGTTCATATGATACAGTTGGTGAAAAATATCGTTTCCTTTGAATACCTATTCCATTCATGAATGCTTTATAATTATTTCTTCTGTTCTGTTAGGCGGTTATCAACTGGTTAATGAGTCATGCTACTATTCGAAATATTATTGAGGAGGTGAACTTAGGATCGGGCTCCCGGGGCAAGAACTCAAAAGTGTAGATATATTTTTTTCCTAATGCCGATGATTATAATAATTTATTCTCCACCGTAGGTAAATACCCAATCAGTAACAACCCCCTGGGCTGAAGGAAAACTATGGAATAAAAAAAGGTTATCACAAGGTATGGATAGAGAATGGAAAAGGAAGGGAGATATTTTATCGTGACACCACACCCTACTTCGTCGAAGGGCGGCGGGGTGTAGCTGCGGAAGGAGGTCGAGTCCTTCGGCTTCACGTGAAGCGTCACGTAAAGAATTAGCCGCGACCACTATCCGCGGGTCATTTGACCCCATCCTTCTGCCTGACCCCTTCCACCAGCAACTGCACGCCATTGTTTACTTGAACGATGCTTAGGATCAGGCTTGGTGAGAGAAGGAGACGGAGACATGCTGCAAGGTTTATCATAAGGATTTGTTTATAAAATTTAACTATTCAGCTTCATCCTCCGCCCCTGCGAATACTGGCTGTTCTCAAGACAACGATGGCTTTTTAAATTGAACGTAACTGAGAACAATGCGCGTCGTAGGAAGTCTGTTAGTGATTAGTTTCAATGCCTCCTGTTATATTGCTATCCACTTTCAAAATGCTGCGTATTACATTTTAAGTGAAAAATGAAATTCTTCTTCAGTCTAAAAAACATTGTGCCCTAAATATGTTATCTTTGCTTTGCCGCTCATACACGACGGCTCCGTTGAACAAGCATATTAATCTGTTGATTTTTCACGAACAACTGTGCATGTATAGTAATGTTTAAGTATGCGAATTACTTTATTACTTTATTACTTTTAATCATAAAGCGCTCAATTTATCCATTAATTCGATAAAAATATTTCTTATTCTTTAATTTCTTAATCGAGCATAAAAGTATACTCTTTTCTTCGCTCCAACAATTATATTCCTTTACAATTTAATTCTTAATATTCCTAAAATTTAAATCGTAGTTAGCGTGTGACGATCACATACGTTGTGATTACTTTAAACGAGAATCAGAACGAAATAGCTTTAAATTTCGCTCAAACCGTGTGGAAAATTGATCTATATTAAGCTCACACCCGTTGAATAGTGCTAACGCTGTATTTTCCGCAGCGATGTCATCCCTCTACCCCCTGTGCCACTGTCCCTGGCCCCCTTTCAATTTCACACTCTCTTTCATCCGGGGAAGAGTGTTGACTTTTCTTTCTCCCATGAATTTCTAAAACGACGCTAAACACGCGTCTCTGTCACGCAAACAACTTCGAGAAACGTGATGAGTTACGAGAGCGCGTGGGAACGGGTACCTGCATAGGGAAAGAAGGGCGAGGAGTCCGAACGTTTCGGTAGGGCGTTTTCCGAACTTCCTTTTCTCATGCCTAAATGGGAGGCTAAAATTGCTGTCTGTATTTTCTGGAGGAAACATTCACTACTGACACCACAGCGGTTGCGTACTTAGACTTTAATCGTTTTGTGAATACAGGTAAGTGCCTCCTATAAGCTGAAAGTGTCTTTTTAGCCCACTGGAGCAATTTTTTCCAACTGTTATTGTTGGAAACAATCAACCTCTCAAACTTATTAAGAGTTTGCCTGTTTATGAACTAACTGGCATTATTTATTTATCAATACATCTTGTAATCTGCATTATGGAGACTAACGCCGATATTCCTTCAAAGTCGAGGTTTTACATTCGCTGTTTTGATTCTTGATGACGGACTGGAATGTTTACTAGCCTTGACTTCGAAATACGAATCACACCCACCAAAATTCCATTTCAATTCCTTAAGTTTTTTTTAGTAATACATTGAAAAAAGTACCTTGACCTTAAGACCCCTAGATTGCGGGTGTATTGTACGATTAAGCTGGACGGTCTTAAGTCTTAATACGACGGATTTTCCAATGCCTAGGCCATCTTTTGATATAGGCCCTGCTATGTCTGAAGTCTACATTTCCTTTAGTTTCATATAGTATTCCTTGTTTCGCGATATTTTCTTCAATTTAATCTAACAGTGCTTTGCCCTTTAGTTTCATATAGTATTCCTTGTTTCGCGATATTTTCTTCAATTTAATCTAACAGTGCTTTGCAAGGCCTATTTAAAAAGACCTATTTTAAAGACTTTTTCGCGTCATTTTACGACTGATTCCAAAGTTTTATTTAAACTCATTGAGCCATTTCATCGTGATATATGTGAAGACAAAACAGTCATTATAGTGTCATTAATATAGATTCATGAAACGAGATTTCTCTGATCGCTAAACTCCTAAAGAAAAACTTTTTCTAAATATCTAAAAAGAAAAATTTATAGCTAAAGATGCTCAAAATTTTAAAATCGAATCATATGAAAACTTAAGTCAAAACACTGCAAGTCTAGAAAGATAACTTGATTAGCTCTTTACGCAAGCCTCACTCATATGATTCCGGAACGTACACTTCACTCAGTTATAATTATATAAGTATAATTCCTTGTAACAGAAACGGTACTACTCTGGTGGTTTGAAAAGTAGTCATGATTTTATTGATGTAATATCGAGGAAAATATCAGAAAGGGAAATACTTAGGACGATAAGAGCTCGGCTATCAAGATTTCTGTGTTTATTTGTGGGTGTGAAATCATTCGTAGATACGTTCACCTCGCAAATGACGGAACAAATGCAGCCATGAACGCTCTGAGAGGTATCGCTAGCTTATCCCTTCATCTGGTGAGTAGGTAAAAGATTACTAGCGATGAAGGTAGGTAGCTAAGACAAAGGCCGTACCATTTGGGCTTCGAATATGAACGCCTTCCATTTATTTGATTCCAAAATATAAGGTGAAGTTTGTCCGTTCTGAACTACCGTTTTATTTGTTCTCCCAAACTGTCTGTTTTCATATTGGATTATTTATCTAAGATTATTACTTTTCTGGGCGCAAGACTACGCGGAATTCCAGAGCCTGTAGATCTTCGGATAGATTATATCGTGAAATATACTAAAATCTCCAGAAAAAGGCTCAAAATTATATAGACGAAGATGCTGAAGCGTTATGGCAGGAGTTTTTTTGACGTGTGTCACCAATAGTTGAATGGTTCATGTCGGCGTACCTGTTTATAGACATATACTTGTACCAAACATTCAGAAAGAATTATTTTAAATTGATGATATAATTAGCGTTTTTTTAAATTGTAGTTCATATTCAAACCAATTTTCAAGTAACATACTTTTTACTATTTAAGTCTTCATTTATGGTCAGTGGAAACTAATTGAAATTGTAATACTTATATGGTAACTAACGCTATAAAAATACTTTCAATACTACTTGAGGGCCTTAATAGCATTCAATGAGAGAAGCCATAGTCACTTATTACTATTTCTAAAAGCTTCCCACACCCAAGCGCATGCCGGATTAACGAGAGTAGTAAGACTTTTTAATACTGCTCCTGTCCTTATTTTGGTGGAACGTGGAGAATAGACATTGGTGTATCAAGTTAACCTCCGAATGGAATGTTACACTGACAATGAGACGCTTCTATTAAGGCAAAACTATAACGTGAATGCCTCTTCCATCAATTCTTTTTTCTCGTTAACCCCCCTTTCTTATTTCGCCCATATTGACTACCTACTGTTCATTTTACAAATTCAGCTATCGACCTCCTCCCTTGCCATAATTTCTAGTTTTTGGAAGTTAAATACATTTGTTTTTGGGTTGGAATATGTTTGCACGGTGGAATGATTTTACTTGTGATTCCTCGGATTCTGGTCTCGGGCCTACAAAGTGCATCTTCGCTCCCAAAAAGGGCATCAAACCATGCGGCAGGAGTTCTCAAAGTTTATGATAAAATGGACCCCAATATCCCTGATGGAACTTTGTTACTCCCATCTCTTTTTCCATAAGCAGAGATTAAATTTAAAGGCGGAGATTTGATTTAAAGGCGGTCTACAGACAACTATTACAATCATTTTTGATAGCCCATCAAGTCTTGGATGCAGGGAAAAAAAATTTGTTGATGTGAAAAATGTATTTGTTCAAATATTTTGAAATATCAATATCTAATTACTCATTAAATCACATCCATGTTGTGACCTTCCTCTAAGGTGCTCGCGACCTTTGCCAAAACCGCATCCCAATAATATGAGAAACACGACCAATAAGGTAAGGCTTTTTCAATAAGGTAATGGAGCGAATGACGAATTCATCAATGAATGTAACAGCCATAATGTTTATTCTAAAATATCGTAAGTTGTTGTAGCTCTTCGAAAATGTTGATACTTTTCCTATAATTGCACAGCCCACTCCTCCAAATGCCCCTATGGGCTTGAGAGGAAGGACAGTTTTAAGTTATTAATTTCATTTTATATACTCCGATGGGTGACGATCAAACACAATCCTATCAGCTGGAGAACGGTGGCTCTTTGCATTATGCTGAACACAGAATTGGAATTGTATGCGTGTTTATTGCGTCAGTCTTCCAGGATATGATCACACACTCAGCAAGCCAGGCGAGAAAAGCAATTCATGGTTGAAATAATTATTTGTGATCGAGTGTGTTGTGCGGTGTGACAGTCCATTGAAGTAGATGAACAAAGAGTTGGTTTGCAGCGCTCCTGCTTGGGTTACAACTGGATGTTCGATTGATAAAAGAGATAAAAGAAAATATGAGGTGACGTACGAATACTCGAAGAAAAAAATAAGCACCTATGCTACGATTTTGAGGACGATGTAGCTATACTTGTGGAGGGGAAATAAAACCTGACAATGATACTAGCCAGCGTGAAGAAGGGGGTGAAAAAGTGCAATCTCAAGATAAACAAGAATAGAATTAGGCTAGTGGTCTCTAGTCTTAAGTAGGGAAGATGATATTCAAATAAGACTGGGAAAAGACACGGGAAGAAGTGAAAGAATTTTTCTATTTAAGCAATGGGATTACTAGGAATGAAAGAAGCATGGAGGATATAGTAAACGGATTAGGAATGCCAAAGAAAGCCTTATATCGGAAGAAACAACTACTAAAAGCAAAAAGTATTTGCATAGACTTGGGGAATTGATTCTAAAACATACATAGAAACATCACTTTTCTGCGGATATGAGACGTGGGAGATAGAAGCAGCAGAGAAGGGGGGAATGAATTACAGAGGAAGACTAAGATGTAGCACAATATGGAGGTGATGGATTATGTCAGTGCTAGGAGCTATGAGGGAATGAAGAGGCAAGCAGGTAACAAGTTATGTTTAGAGAACTTCTATGAATCAATCATCGGATTAATAACCCGTGATTACTCTTTGATTGGTCCACTCCAAAATGAGGGACAAGAATTTCTCACGACTTTTTTCACGACCTAAAACAGGTGCCAACTTATTAGCAAGCACGTAGGTGCGACACACTCAAGCGGCCTACGGCCGCATACCATAACGCTCATGTACTGTATATTTGCATCTTATCGCTGTTACAAGCTTTTCGTTTAGATTCATCCTCGGTAGCTCGTTTCAAGTTCGTGAGGGATACTTCATCTTACCTTCTCTCTCCTCCCCTTTGGCTGCCGCACCTTAATAAAAAGAGGGGCGGCAAGCAAAAATCTCCCACTGCCTCAGCCCCTCCACCTTTCTCGACTTCCCGCACCCAGTGGCCCTCTCGTGGATGAGTACGGAAACCGCGGGAGGAGAAGGGGGCGGGTGATGAGCGTGACGCCATCACTGTCGTCATTAAAACGATTAAAACCGTCGCGGAAACAGCGACGTCAGTAGTGGGTGTCGACGGGCGAGGTTGGCGGAAAATGAATTCCTGATATAAATACTCTCGTGACTCATTAAATATCTTTTTCCGGTATCCAACTTTGCTGACAAAACCTGATTAGACTTTTACGAGTGATTCATTCGTAAGTTTTCCATTGCGAGTTAATGGTGTGGCACCCATTGGTATATGTTTTTTTCCGGTTTCTTCTGAAGAAAATTGGAGCGCGGTAGTCCGGTGGGTAGAGCGCTGATCTAACCGGAGTGCCGGGTTCGATTCAGGGTGAAACCTCTGGGTGCCATGAGCTTCACCCAAGTAGTGTATCATTTTGCGTGTACTAGGTCATCCTGGTATATCACAAGCGATACAGGGAAAGGAACTGGCTCCCCTACCCTGATGTGTAAATTTCACACGCCGTTGGCCTTAGTACTGAGTAAGCTCTACCCTCACCTACCAAACCTACCTTCGGGTTGATTACTGTGATGATGATGTGAAGTAAAAACTGGTAACAAGGAAGAAGAAACTAAAGTAGTCTATTGAGTAGGGACTGGAAACCGATTTTAAATCGCCAGTGTCAAAGCATGCTTTATTTCTTCCATTTTCACTGTGGGAATAATTATGGGGTCAAATTAAATACATTTTTCACATCACAGAGCACCTACCTACCTACAGTTTTAATGATAGAATGGTGTAGGGCAGTAAACTCTGTGCAAATGTATCCTATCTTATTTCCCTTCGATTTCCAGATTATTTAATGGCCTCACGCAGCCTAAACCTAGCAGGAACAAATTAGGAGAAACTTTTTCTCAGAAAACCCTTATCTCCATCAGAAAGGCGAACTACCAGAGGGCATTCGACCTTTGAATTAGTCCCTGGGTTGAGAAATTAAGCATTTGCATATTTTAGTTTTTATACCCATTAGCTTTAATATTGTAAAATATTTCAAGAGTTAAATATCATGCATGTACGTATAGGCAGAGCCGGGTGGGAGGGCTGATTAGGGACAGATATTACTGATTAGGCTCTAGCACCCACCAAGTTTATTTCCACAAAGAATAGTTGACCAAGTGAAGTACTATTTGTTATTTCATGCAACGTGTTATTTTCATTTTTGGTTAGAAAAATACAAAAAATAAAGCATCGATAATGCCAATAGTGAAATTATCATTAAAGGGTTTGGTCTGGAGAAATAAATTCTTCACGCGCATTTGGCAACAAAAAGTCTACATTAGGCCCTTCGAAATCATTTTTCTGGTTAAGTTGCTGCATATACGAGCATCATGTGTGTATCTCGTATCCGCTTTATTTTATATAGCGGCCGGGAGGCGACCGATTCTGAAGGATTCCGATGAAATGATATTTTTCCAGATATTCTAATAGTGAAATGAATTCAAAAGAATTATTCTGAGTGTTTTCTAAATACCGGGAATCGAGCGCACTATCTCAGAGTGAGTATAAAGTCGACCAAATACATTACCCATCCGAGTAATATGAGCGCTCACGAGTTTTAAGGCTATTTTCACCTTGCATTTGATTGCATAGGATGTGATTGAGAAGCATAAACAAAAATAAAAGTAGCCAGTGTTTCCCTAAGAGCAATTTATATAATCTATGAACACTCTAAGCTCCTCTGAAAATTCTGTTACTCTAAAAAATTAAGGGCGTGGTAGTCCAGTGGTTAGAGCGCTGGACTGCTGAATGGGTTCGATTCCTGGTGATACCTCTTGGCACCCTCAGCTTCACCCAAGCTG
>LYUA01004495.1:8930-25325 GCA_002093875.1 Calopteryx splendens | reverse complement strand
CACATGGAACCTGCCCAGCAAAAGTAAGACAAAACTTGAGTGTGGTAATATCAACCATGGAGCTGCATGGCACTATTATTTGTGAGATGTCCAAATCATCATGAGGGCCATTGAAATTGATCAAGTCTGAGTTATAAAGTAGTCAATTTATCATCACGTCTGTCCTGAAAAAGTAGCATAAGGCTTTTGCATAAAGCAATTTGGTAGCTGGCAGTCAGTAGAGGTTAATTGTCAATTCAAATATAAAAGTTTTATTAATAGCAACGCTTCTGAAAAGGCTACATGAAATATCTGTTTGTTGATAAGAACTGAGAAGTCCAGCAGTGATAGAGATAGTGAATGAAATATGATCATATTATTGGAGTTTGACTTTTGGAGCCACCACAAAGTAATGGCTAATGGAAAGCAAAAAAATAAAACTAATTCCTCTGAGGAAAGAGATGAGCTGTCTACGTATTTAGCAAAGCCAGTTATTTTGTGCAAAATGGGTAAATTCCTATAGCCAATAAAGAGAAGTTATAACGCTCCTATAACGTTATTATGATCAGCCGGTCACCATCAACAGGGAGAGCAAAGAGCTAGTCAGCGGGAAGACGTCAGTTCCGTAGCACTGTCCGATGTCGCTTGTTCACTTGACATCGGACACTGGGAAAAGGTCATATTTTTAACCACACAGAGGAAGAATAGGAGATGAAGATTTCATAAGCTGGGGACAAATTTGCCCTACATGATGTCTAATAAATTCAAGAAAACATTTTATTTTAAACTTAACTCCAAGTTTTTAATGAATGTCCTCCCTCAAGTTAATATATATGCAATATTTTAGTGTATTGATTCGATAGTTACTCATATGAATACTTACGGTTGGATACTTTATTGTGGTAGAGGATTTTGATTTAAAACCTCAACTGAGTAATATATTAATCCTTTCATATCGATATCTTATCCCTACCTATTATTATTGTGAGCTATCAAATATCCCACCACTGTGTATGACATCGTCAAGTTCATAAACCCACGTAAACCCATTGAATAACGTTACTCAATTTTTAATGACGGTGTTGTACCAACATGATAAGTATAAATGTTAAACTCGTATAAATGTTAACTGTAGGAAATATACTAAAAAATATTCAAGGTTATCTTATATTTTCATGAAAAAATAAACATGCTTATTTTTTTATTGTAATTTTTTTTCAATCACTCCAATATTCTTTTTTACCACATTTTATGAAAATTTTTGTTTAATTTTGCCATTTCAAAGAATTTTCGACATTACGTAAAATAATGCGTTTTCGTAGGATATTAGATTCAAATTATGTTTTGCGCAAAAAATATATTATTCTTATCCAACATTTATTTAAAATCCTTAAAACCATTGTTTTAAATTTATCTAGGAATCTGCATAATTTATTTAATCATCGTCGTTAACGTTTTATTTTTCACGTTGGCTACTTGTAGTTGAAGCTTTCCTATCTTATTGGGCCAACGTAACGGAAGAGGTAGCTCCACGCAATTTGCTAGGCACTATCGCAAAACAAACGATAATACCTTTTATGAAGAATGTTTACCTGTAAGCCACGTAAATGATAATGTCTTTAGCGACATTTCCATTTTTTATATTTTTAATAAATGCCATTAGGACTGGTTTAGCATTTCCAGATGCAGGAAAATGGGATGAAACGTTAACTAGTGTGAGTTTTATTATGAGGAATTAGTTTTTTCGGTACATTAAGTTTATTAAAAATAATTTTGGCTTAGTTTAAATTCAACTGAAAATGATTAGCTAAATGATATAGGTTTCTAAATGCTCACTAATTTATTACTTATATTTGCTTTCAGAAATTGAATTCTTTCGCTGTGCCCAAGAGCCTGTATAAGGGTTCGCAGGTATTCATCGATAGTAAGTACTTGATGTAATATCGTATTTTCGTAGATAAATTCCGTCTGGTACTTAATAACATAGCTTACTTTTATTTTTGCTGCCAAATGTCAACCCTTAAGCGAGGTAGAAATTATTGATTATTACTACATTATGGTGGCAGAAAAATGTTTCTAACCTGATTTTTACAGTTTATCTCTAGTGAAAGCAAATAAAATATGTTCATATTACCTGAGTCAAAGGTTTTTTTGGAGGATGCTAAAATATTTCTTTTTATTTTCACTAAATTCGCAAAAGGTTATTATTAGTATTTTCTGTTAATGCATTATAGCAATACTAAATAAAAAACGCTTATATTTTTTGCCCACATTTCTTAAAACAAAATAAGTTCACATCAGTATAAGAAATCAGCTCTTGACTCCGATTGCCTTGTTCAAATGACTGCCATCAATGAATGAATTTTCTCTTTAAGATAAAGGGGAAGGTGGTGTATAGTTTATTGTAATCTTTATTTACATCCCTGGGACATAGTATCCTAAAGTAGAGTCTTGAAATATTTTAAAGTTTATGGAAAGGGTATCACATATTATATCACAACATGCTTCATAAACAAATGTGAATACAGGCGTAATGAAAGAATTAAATTAGATTTTTGGCTTTTTTAGGTTGTTTTACATTTTTCTGCATTAAACAAGTGCTTATTAATGAAAGTGTTTTTTTCCACATTGTGAAACATTGATTTTCTGAGTTTAAAAATTCCAGTCCCATAGCTGAATGTGGGTTGGTTATAGCTTTGTCATTTGATTGATGAAAACCACATAAAATCTATCTTCTGAATGTATAATTTAATAACAATTCTATTTTTATAGAAAGACAGTATGCGTGTGTAGGGCCAGTCAAAGTTCGTGCAACACAATAGTATCAATAAAAATCTAAGTCAGAGCATGTAAGAAAGGTCATTTTAAAAATATTTTCTCTTGTGCATAGTAAAAACAATTTTGTAATAAAAACTATTGATAGGTTTCTTAACTGTTAGTATATTTCAATATACTTTATATCTAAGGGGAATTTATTCTGCCTTTTAGCACCTACAGGTTTAGGGCTTTTAAACAATAAATAAATAGCTCCTTTACATGGAGATCATCATTTCTCCTTTTTTAGTGATTATATAGGGAATAATTTTGTGGGAACTCATCTATGTTCATGATAAAGAGGAGTAACTTGGGAAGGTAAATGCATGGAACAGGCGATACATTGAATTGTGAGAAAATTGGTTTAAAAAGTTGCCTAAATGGAGCATTGGCAATGATATGCATTACCTTTTTTTTATTCTGAAAATATCAATTATTCTTGGTGAAGAACTCAAAAAAATGACTGTGTATGAAACACATGAATTGAAATCCATAAAGACTTCTGGACTTGACAGTGCATCTTAAAACAGTGAATAGACAGGAAGCTGTTATTTTCTTGCTCAAATTGTGTTCTGTGATAATTGCAGTTGAGCTGTGAGTCTATGGACAGACCTAGGAAATTAAATGGATCTGACGACAATTGTGTGTCCATTGGTTGTTAGGGGACAGTTCTCTCCTAAGCTTCTTCAAGGCCTTAGTATAATAACCTGGGTTTTGTCTAGATTTATTTTTTGTTTGTTTAGAGGATACCATTCTGATAATCTGTGGAATAATATCCTCTCCTGTTGACAATAGTTAAAACATATTTAAATTTGACAAAATGACATGTTGTCAGCAAACATACCTAGTCATAAGATTCATTTGGCTATTCTCTGTTAAGTCCGACCAGCGCTGTGGTCCGTGACTAATGTGTAAGGCTGGGTGTCACTAATGTTGAGCAACAATAATTTTTTAAAATAAAAATAGTTTTTTTTAATTTTTTTATTTTTGTAAGACTTATTAAACAATATAAAAAACAGGAAATAAATATTAAACTTAGCAGATTTATTCCATATTATTAAATGTATTCAAAGCAGGTGCTTATAATTTTTCAGCATATTTCCTTTTGCCAAATGGTTTATCATCTATTCATTTTGTTTCTTCATATAAATAATGCATTCCAGTTATATGCTGCAAGTAATATTCTAAACCTTTTTTTTATTGGAATCTCCATGGTAAATATCACACTTTGTTATTTTACTTAATTCTCCATCAAGTCTATTGTAGCATGCATTCTTCCCTTCATTGTCAGCATCAGCCATAGGTACATAAACCATGATCACAAATACATTTCTTAATCATCCGTAAGCTATAGCATATTAGGTATGTTGAAGAATATTGAACCTTTGGTTGGCATAAACACATTTACTCTAATCTCCTTCAATGTAATCCCATTGGTAATGCACAAGCTTATCCCAGTGGCCATGTCATTATTGGAAACACTTCTGGGAAGCATCTTTTGGAATGGTGTTCAGCTGAGCTGTCGCATTCCACATAATGTCTTTTCTTGATTCAAATCGGGTCCATTTCAGCGGTATTTTCAACTTGGGGAATAGCCAGAAATCACACGGAGGCATCTCTGGGGCGTAGGGAGACTGATGAACCATGCAAACACTGTGTTAAGCCAAGAAAGTCTGAATGAGATGAGAGGAATGGACGGGTGCATTGTCATGATGTAGCTACCAAGTTCTCACTGTCCATAGGTCGGGATACTCTTTTTGAGCCTAAATCCTCTATCATAATTGAATGTAATGGTCCAATGCTTACCCACACCGGAGGAAGTGCTCCGACTGTGATGCAATGATCCTGCATCAACAAACTCCACACTCAGTCTATGACATTGTCATTCAGCTTGTTGAGGGCCTACTGGGACGTGGTTTGCTGTCCTTTAATGTGTGGCCATCTTTGAAGTAGTTGTACCACTGTTTTATCTATGAGATACTCATGGCATTTTCCCCAAAAACCTGTTGGGTTTTGTGAATGTTTTCCACTTGGGTATCACCAAGTTTTTGACAACATTTGATGTAATATCTTTGCTTATATTGTTCGGTCATTTCGTAACAATTGAAAATCCGATGGGTGCTGACTACACTACCTCACTCATAGGCTTACTACCAGCAAGTAACGCCATCTGGGGGTGTGAAAAAATGCACGCATGTGCATGAATGTCCCCTACGCATTTCCAGTGAAGGATCCTTCCCATGCTTCATTTCTTTGTATTGGAAAATTTAAGGTTCAAAAACTTTTTTAACAGAATTCATACACATCCTTTCTCCCATTGATTCACAACCAAGGTAGCTTTGTTTCCTTTCACTGCTGATAATAAAACCTGTTCCATGTTGTCCGGTCCTTGTTTCAGGCCCACTTGGAGTAGCTTTTTTTATCTACCCTTCCATTTTCTCTCCACCTTACTTCCTCTAATTCCAATTCCATTCCATATCTTAGCACCTCCTGAGCAACCTATGTCATTTATTTGCGCATTGCATAGTTCTTACATTCCTATTAGCCAAGGTCAATATTGTGATCCCGGTATCTGATGATGCTTTAGAAGATGACATTAGTTGTTCTTGTCATTGTGTAATAAACTCTGTGTGGAAGGAACAGTGTTTAATTTAAATAGCGATATTACTCCCCTTTTGCAAAGTTATGCCATAGTTCATTAACTTAATCAAAGGTTATATATCTTGTGCTTAGAGCACCATTAGCTGGCTGACCAAAGTAGACACATTCAAGCATGCTATCTGTTTTTTGACAGAATGACAGTTAAGCCTTGCAAAGAAAAAAAAGGAACTACTATACCTGTAAAGAACTCAAAACCAGACCACACCTGGTCAAATATGGCTGATATGCTGGCAAAAACTTCAATTTTTAAAAGTCATTTATTTTACCTAAAATCTTTAAACAGGTTACCATTAAGGTGGTGCCATTTTAAGCACAGGAATTTGTAAAATTTCATGAAAATGAAATTCACCATTTAAAATTGATCAGAGTAATGGAATCTTCCAGAATTATGAAGAAAAGTTTAATTCAATTAAAAAATTGAATTTACTTTTTTTATATTTCTTAATTCTGGATATAATTTGATTGTGCCAAAGACATGGGTGATGAAGCAATTCGAGATTCATTTAAAAAAAGGTTTTTTTTAATTTGTAAAAAAGATTTAAAAATTTGTAGACGCATAATGGCTTTACCGGTTTTAAAATACTGAAATTATGCCTAATGCTCATTGTTTTGAAAGTAAACTGACTAAGGTGTTTCATAATATTAGAGCTATCTGAGGTTATAAATTTAATAAAATGTGTACCTACAATTTTACAGGATAACCTTAAATTACCAAGTTGATACATCACAAAATACTTCTTCTACTGCTTCGTAAGTGTGACATAACTATGTAATTATACCTCTGGCTCCCTTCTGTTTCTTACTATTCTATATTCATTCACTTATAAAGTCAAACAAAGCAAAATACATAAAAAAATAGGCAATTAAGATCATAGAATATTATCTATTTTAACATCCTTGGTACTGTCTTAACCACAAACATATTTTTTTTGGACTCTCATTTGACATTTTGTTTTAGGAATTTGCAAATTTATTAATTCACTAATATATGGCTTTGACAATAGCAAATAAATATGTACTATCATTTTTAAGATTGTTATAGATGGTTTTTAAGATAGTGGGAAAATCTTGTTTGAGAGCCACAAGAAACATGAAGGTGACATGCACAACTTAAACTACTAGATCACCACAAATCATGTGAGTGGAATGGTAACACAGAGGGAATAATTCTAGTCCTCACTGCAGTGGTAGGCAAGACCAAAATAAGAAGTTAAGGAAAATTCACTGCCAGACAGTCTGATTTAAGAAATTTTATTTCCTTTTATGATCATGAAAATTTAATAATAATCATTTGTGATGATTTAAACTAGCATCTGAAAGTAAAATTTTCCCTAATGCTAAAAATCACTAATTGACCCTAATGACTGGTGACCAATTACCCCCTGCCACACAAGCTTGTGGTGGATTGAAGGGTGAGACACGTAGATGTAGTTTAAAATTTTTCCTTTGGGGTTTATGTGTTAATTTTTACTGTGAAAGCGTATACGTGAAGAATTCCTCAGATTTATTTCATTGCGACTTTTTTCACATGCTACATTTCTTTTTTCTCCTACGATTATAGTTATATGCGATTCAGATCCTCCTGGGTCTGATGTCTTCATTGGTTGGAGACTCTTGGAAACAGCATGTTGGGAGGACTATTTGCACATTGGAGACAGGGTATGGTAACTCAGTTGAAAATGTCATTCAGTAGCAGTTATATTACTCTATGGCTAAATTATTGTTTTTGTCCTTTTCCAGCTGAGCAACAATGACATTGTGCCGAATTATGCAATCCCTCATCAAACTTTAAGCAATAGAACATTAAGTTTTGTGCAGTCTCCTATGAAAAATTACAAATGCTCTGGCCACATCATTCTGGTATATCCAATAAATCAATATATCAATTGAGCGTGATATTCACATTTCAGAATTATTTGGTGCTAATTTAGTCATGTTAATATTACAGGACGAGATGGTTCAGGAGCTGAGGCCCCCACCAAACTCAGCACAAGAGGTATATAGATTTGGTACCATAACCCATGAATGTTTTTATTGAAGTGAATTTCAGACAGTTATTTTAACTCTTTTCAGCCTCTTTACTTTTGGGGTTTACCTGTTGTGATTGTAACTATTGTTATGATTATTGATGTCTTTGTTATATATTTGCTTGATCTGTTGTTCATAATTTTCCATCCATGGTCTATCTTTTTCGTGTAAATGCTTTTTCACCCACCTTTTATTTTTATTATTGGCATATGGAGTCTTTCTAGACTGCATTTGGCACTATCCTCGAATGTTTGTAGTGCTCTAGCTCTGTTGCCACTTCTGTCTTTGATTCATATTACCAGTACACATTTGATTTAATGTGTGCAAATGCATCTCAATGAAAAAATATCAAATATGTACCCACATTTTTTTTCAAGCCGCTTAGCCCACTGAAGGGGTTAAGGTTTTTGGTTGAATCTTTGGAGCTCGGGGACATCATATTTGTAATTTTTCTGGTAAACATTCAGAAATTGGTTTCCACTTCATATATGCTTTTATTTTCACTTTCCTGTCCAATTTGATCTCCAGCTCTCAATATATGATGAGTTCTTAAGGTAATTGTTTCAGCATGAAAATATTATAATCAGGGGTCTCTGTGTTGAAATTGGTAATTGCACATATATTTATTTAAAAAATTCAAAGGGTGATTTTTGAAAACTAATTTTGATTCTCGAATATTCTTGTACTTAACTGATTCATTTGTTTCATAGCTTTAAATTATTTTATCCAAAATGCATAATCTGGAATCTTCGTTTAAGTTCTTAGTTAGCATCAGAGGGAGAGGAATACCTCTGTATGAACCACCTATTTTGAATATTTTATCAAGTTTCACATTTGGGCTATGAAAATTGCCTTTATTTTGACATACCAATGCACATTTATAAAAAAAATTATCCTAATATCACTTTTCATGAGCATAATCCGTTGTTTTTTTGAGGTTGTCCTTGTTGTTATCAAATGTTTCACATAGTATTGCAATGTACATAATTGGGGTTGAAGGCTGTGTGTAATAATTAAAATATTATTATTATTAGAGGAAGCCAGAAGAAGCAGTTGGAGAAGGGATGAATGGCAAACTAGTGAAGTTAAACACCCAGAATGCTACTTCTGTCAAAATTGACCCTAATCATCCTAGAAAGGTGAGTTCTCTTTCATCATCTCAGACACTATTCTGGTTAACTTTACTCTGAGTTAGATAATGGTCATTAATGCATTCTTTTATGCTGGCCACATCTTTGGGTGATCACTTTTTCCTTCTTGATTTTTTGGGGCATCATTAAGGCAATGAAAGTTCACTTATTCTTTCTTAAGCTCTTTTCATACCATGCATATTTAATTAGATGTTCATTATTATCATAGAGGCAAAATTTTTGTAAGCTACAGTTGTTTTAATGGTTCAGAGCATTGTTTTTTATTTTTTTCAAATATGTTTGATGAAACATCTTCTGCCGTGGCATATGTGTGATTGAAATGCCTGCATGCATGCCTATGTCTGATATGTCATGCAAATGAGTTTTTTCACTATCCTTTTCTTCTCCTTTCCATAGCCAGCACCTCATCCTGTATTTACCATTACCAAAGATGGAGTCTACTTGCTAGTTTTAACAATTAAAGGTGATAGTTTCAATGCCTCTGTCCATGTTGAGATGTTGGGCACCTATGGCTATCTCTCTGCCTTGGATTGGCCCCTACTTCCTGTAAGTATAGTTTATTTGAAGATGTCTTTTGTTTAATTTTATTATATTTTTACAATTATCAAAAATGTGTATGGCTAGTATGTTGTAACTGCAGTTAAAATGTCTCAATTTATACGTTTTTTTACTTTCAGTTTTATGGTGTAATGTGCCTCATATATGTAGTATTTGGGTTGGCATGGCTCATTGTGTCCTTTTGCCAATGGCGTGACCTACTCAGGATTCAGTTTTGGATTGGTGGAGTAATATTTTTGGGAATGCTTGAAAAGGTAAGTGATGTATGCATCTACCTGGTCATTGAAGTCTCAAGGGCATAAAAATTCTAACACATTTATGGCATTGCGTTAGAATTCACTTGTTCCTCCAAATAATATTTCAAATTAATGTCTCAGTATTCCATTTGAAAATGGACTGTTTTTATGAAGTACCCTTGTGCATTTTCATATTAATATTGAATAGTGAGTCATTTATGCTCACATGCCTGTGAGTAGCATTTTTTCATTTTCCTTCTCCAAATATTATAATGTAATATTTAATTATTTTTATTTAACTATTGGAAATAACCTCATTTATTTGGCTCAAGGTCTTATATTATGGTATTTATCCAACTGCAGTAACCGACCTGAAGGTTGTTACATACTTGCTCAAAAACTTTAAATATTTGAAAGTGCTGAACTATAGTTTTAAGAATAATTCCCTTTTATTTTTCACATAATTTACTAATAAGCAATTGATTGACAAAAGTTAAGTACATACATGTATTTTATACATTAGTCGGAGAGAATATAAGTTTTAGGAAAAACAAGTGTGGAATCATCATTGGCAAATTTTGTTGACATAAAAAGCAATTGTATTTCATATTACAGGCGACATTTTATGCTGAATATCAAAGTATAAACTCCACTGGCGAATCAGTAAAAGCAGCTGTTCTCATTGCTGAATTGGTCTCTTGTGGGAAGAGGACATTGGCCAGAATGCTTGTCATCATTGTTAGCCTTGGATTTGGCATTGTTAAGTAAGTCTATATCTTCTAAAATAAAAGAATTCCTGAGGACCGGTTGCACCATATCTGCTCGCCTGTTACCTAGCCTTTGCCTAAAGGGTAGCTGGTGGCTAGCAATGATATCTGTTGACCAACAAAAAACAACCGAGGGTCATGTTGCTTGTGTCAAGGCCAACCATGCCATGTCATATGGCTACCTAACAACAACCTATAACAACCGAGGGACATGTAACTAACTATATGGCTACCTTGGGGCTCGAATGCCTGATTGTGTTCTCTTACAATCTGACCATGAAAAGGACATATATGATTATATTTGTCTTTCTAATTTTCTTAATAAAAACATTAACTCATAGTGGTGTCTGATCAAATTGTTTAAATTTTGATTGCGGGAAATTACCTTGTGGCTGAACGAATAAAACAACAATAGTATATTAATTTTCTTATGATATTATTCTTTGGTGTTTTTATTTTATGTGATAGGAAATTTCACTTTTATTGCGAAGTATAATACTTAAATCTATAATGGTATACAAAGTTAATCTCCGACAGTGTTAGGTCTACATCTGGCTTGTAACTTCATTTCTTTGTTACTTTTGAAGCAGGTATGATGAAAATTGGTAGGTATGGTAATTGGTAGTTTGAATATCCCTCATGCCCAGAGGAGATTTGGCAACACACCATGTTCCTCACTCTGAAGTCAGGATGTGGGGTAGTTACGTTTAACTCTTCCCTCTTTCATCCAAAAGGTTCATGAATTGATTATGGTATGTTAGGATTAGCATTGTTTTTTATGGAGAACTCATTTTCTCAAAATTTAAAGGCTCAAGTTAATTACGGTTGTAAAATAATAATTTGTGCTTATATGGCATGTAAGTTTCGTCCGTGGAAACAATTTCATAGTGTAATACCTGGTGTGGTATTAAAGTAGATGGTTTCAATTATTTTAGGTGATAACTGATGAGTCTTATACATTCCAGGCCCCGTTTAGGACCAATGCTTCACCGAGTCATGGGTGTGGGAGTAGTCTACCTGGTAATTGCATCAGTCGAAAGCTTCTTGCGAGTGCTGAATCCCAAGAATGACCCATCCTCTCAGGTCCTCTTAGCTTCTGCCCCTCTTGCCCTTGTAGACTCAGTCATATGTTGGTGGATATTCACATCACTTGTTCAAACTACACGCACACTACGTCTAAGAAGGTGAGTTATTTTATCAAGATTTTACTATGCTACAGCCTCGACAAGATATAGTTCAAAATTATTGTTAAAAATTTGTTCGCATTATGAGATGATATTATATAATAATAGTTTTTAAAACTATGAAAAAAAAAAGCCCATTCATTGATCATTTTCACGAACGTATCCTAAATTCTTGTGATGATATTACTCAGAATCAGATTAAATGTATCCCAATTTAATTTTAATCTTATTAAATTATTTTTTCTTTTATTTCAGGAATCTTGTTAAGTTATCACTCTATCGCCACTTTACTAATACCTTAATCTTTGCGGTAATTTCATCTGTTATTTTCATGCTTTATTCTATTAAAGCACATAAGTTAGCCCTGTGTTTAACAGTAAGTATATTTTGGCAGAATTGCTTACACTTAAAAGCGTACATGTGTAGCCAACATTAATGTTTGACAAATCTTACTTATAGGATTGGAAGGAATTATGGGTTGATGAAGCTTATTGGCACATACTGTTTTCATTGATTCTCCTTGTGATCATGTTCCTTTGGAGGCCAACTAACAACAATCAAAGGTAGGTGGCCATAGCTGAATGTATCTATTACTTAAAGATCGAAATTAGTTTTTGGAAGAAGTATTATGCTGATCATTGGGCGTGGTAATCTAGTGGTTAGAGCGCTAGGCTACTGACCGGGGGGCCCAGGTTCAATTCCTATTGACACCACTGGACACCCTTAGCTTCACCCAAGCTGTGTACCATATTTTGGGTACTGGGTCATCCTGGGAAGGACATGCAGTACAGGGAAAGGAACTGGTCACCCTACCCTGATATGTGAATTTCACACGGGGTTGATTACTGTGATTCGATTTTTTCGATCAGTGATAGGCATGGGTGTTTTCTCAGATAAGTGACAAAGTGGTGGGAAGGTATAAGAGTGGAAATGAAGTTGGCAGGTGAAGGATAGTGAGGGATAAAGTGACACACAGGCCTCGGAGCGAGTTGCTTTTCTTGGTTTATATCTTATTTTTTCAGATTAGTGACTAAAAGTTTCTTTTTAATAAATTAGGCTTCAATGCCTCCTTTTTAAAAAATTTTTTCTTCTTCTGCCGGCCAACTGGATTCCCATTTTTTTCAGAGCAGAAGTGGCAGGATGTATTTTTTTGTCACAGTATTTGGTGTCACTATTAGGATTGATGTTATGGGGATTGAGGTCTTTGTCTTTAGTTGGGAGGGTTTTAAGCCTTTTTGAGTCAAATGCATCTGTAGCCCTTAATGTTAGTCATTGTCATGGTCATTTCACCAGGTAGAAAAAATATAACAACAAGCTTGGGTCGAAATATGACTTGGGTGGAGCTCACACTGTAAGCGGCTGGAAGAAATAAGATGGATTGGATTCTAAGTTCTAAGATAAATTCAGCATGGTGTTCAGTGTTTGAAGAAAATTATCCCTGGCTGTCTCAACTCATAGGCAGCTGAGTAGTAGGGTTGAGTGTTGTAGGGATGTGTGCCCATAGAAGTGAGCCAGATATAGAAATGAGTGTGGAAGTTCTTATCATATCATGTATAACTAACTCGGTCTCGCCTATATCTGTGGTGTCTTTGATGACTCTTGTCCTCATCCTTAACTAGACTGACAACTCCAGGCTAGTAATAAATGATACAGGTCTGCCTGACCATTTACATCCCCAGGGGCCTATAATATAAAATGTTTGTAAAAAAAACTTGAAGCTATGCAACAGGTGGGATGATATTTGCCTTTGTTAGCATAAATATTGAATGAAATAAAAAATTATCACATGGTCAGAAAGGTGGTGTGCTGCAATATATACGAGGTGCTACCCAAAGTTGTTGAAAATTTGAATATTCGACCCAAACCAGTAGCACTACTAAATTCTGCCACTAGATGACCTTTAGTTTGTATTTTAGCTGCCAGACTGCCAAGCAGCATCTCCAGGAGTGCACATGTTTTGTTAGTTTTTGTTGTTTTCATTATGTTGTGTTCTTCGCTGTCTGTGAATTCTATAATGTCTGATGTGAAGGAGTTAAATTTATCTGCAATACCACCAACTATAGGAGAATTCTCATCAGCCATCCACAACATTTTAGGTTTTGTTTCAAGCTCAAAGAAGCTGCTGCAGAAAGCCACTGAATGATTAAGGAGACTTTTGGTGAGAAAGTCTAAGCCTATCAAGAACATTTGAGTGGTTTAAATGTTTCAAAGATGGCCAGGAGTCTGTGGAGGCTGACAAACATTCAGGTCAATCGTCGTCATATACAATACCAGAAATGATCATGAAAGGGCATAAAGTGATTGTTAAGGACCAAAGGCAGACAATCCATAATGCTTGTAATAGGGTTGCACTGTCCTACGGGACATGTAAATGCATACTAGTGGATGCACTGATCACGAGACAAATTGCATTGAAGTTTGTCCAGAGACCATCAGGCTGAGGTGTGCACTGAGCTGCAAGTAAGAGTTCAATATGACCCAAACCTGACCAGAGTCACTACTGCCAGTGAATCATGGGTATGGTTATGACCATGAAATAAAGCAACAATATTCACAGTGGAAGACACTTCGGAATTCGTGGACAGAGAAGAACACAGTGTAACAAAAAAAAACAAGAAACGTACATTCCTGGATATTTTGCTTGGCAGACTGGCAGCTGAAATACACACCAAGTAGTATCTATCGGCAGGAGTTCATACTGCAACTAGTTTTGGCAGAATATTCAAATTCTCAAGAACTTTGGGTAGCACCTCATATATCTCATGATCATGACATCAACATCTGAGCATTGTTGTTGAAAGTAAAATATCCATTATAACATTTTAGCTACTAAATTGTGAGGGAGGAGGGTAGGGAGATGGGTGTGGCGGTGGAGGGCTGGATGGAGGAGATGACATAGCAGGTCAGAAGGTCATTTGAAAGAGATTTGGGAAGGATCTGTGTTTTGGTATGGGATGGAGTAAACAACTTTGGAAGCATACAATGAATATTTAAATTCTGTCATGTCATCCCTAGAAACAGTCTTTACTGAAGTCAAGAGGTGGTTATTATAGTTATTCCTTAGCAAGTACAAGATGGAATTGGTGTTGCCATCTTTTTATTCTATTTAAATGTTACAGAGCATCACATAAAATGCTGACAAGAGTATTAATTTCTCTGACAAGTTTTCTTACTCTACCTTGTTTTATGTGATAATTTAAATTCATAATTTTAAAAATTGCTAGCTTGGAAGGTTTTAGTATCAAGTTAATAAAATGACTAATTGAGTATTGTGACACAACACTGATGTATTACTTACCTAAAATTTGATTTTATGGTTCAGTATTCAAAATTGTAAAAAATCGTATTTGACACATTCCTAGTTTTGGCACATGAAGAATAAGATCAACAAAGTTACCAAAGTCACCAGGAATTGATGATTAATGCTTCAAACATTCCTATTGTGGTAACGATATTTTTTGCTATGTTGCTTCTGTAGAAAAATATGAAGTATGTACATCCAAAAAGTAAGTTCCATTTGGTAGTAAAAGCAAAACGAGTACAGATGCAAAAAAAACTATTTATTGCTAAAAAAAACTACAAATCTTAAAATATCTTTCTACATTGCTCCCACAATTTTGTAGGCACTTTTCATAGCGTGGCACAAGTTTTTGTATGCCTTTTTCATAAAACGTTGCTGCCTGTGTTGTCAACCAAAGAGTACACAGTTTTCGAAAATTAAATTTTTCTGAATTTCATGAAGAAGTGATCTTGAAATTTGTGGAAATTTCATAGAAAGATTAGACATCGTGAACCTACGGTTTCCTTTATTACTTCTCAACTACACTTACCTATTCTTCATTAACTAAAGATGGATGCCCACTTCGTTCGTCATTATGCACTTGATCAAGTTCTTCACTGAACTGTCGGACCCATCTCCTTACCATTGAATCACTCATCGCATTTTCTCCATCCACTTTGCAAATCTGTCGATGAATGTCGTCTGGTTTAGTGTTCTTCGGATTCGGAAAACGAATTACAGATCTAATCTCACAAGCTACGGGATTTTCAATTAACTTCGCCATTCTAACCAAGCACTATAAAGCATAAACAACAAATAGCGATCTCAAAATGGCATCAGCTCCTTCTCTTTGAGTCAGAGCAACTACCATGCATGCACCAAACTGCAATTGCAGCGCAGCCGCGGCAAGAAATACCAACAGAGTTTACTTTCTGGTTGTACATCGTATAACTAGCTACTTGTCATTGTTGTAATGATATAATTTATGAATGTTCAACTTAATAACTGTAATTTTTCATGTCGAACCAAATACAATGAGATGTCCATTTTAATGGTTAGTCTCTGGCAATGGTATCCCAAGTACATTGGATAAATATGGTATGCAAAATAAAATGATGAACAAGAGTTGTATTTTCCTATGGGTAAAAAATAGTATTCAAGTATAAGAGAATAACATATATCTTTCATGTATTACCTAATCCATATTACTACATAATATTTCTAGCTTTAGGGTATTTCCAGAGGCAGGTAACCTGCAGAGGTTTTCAACCTGTGTTCATTACTCCTCTTACAGCCAATATCCTTAATTTCTCAATATTGAAGAAATATTGCATTTGCAGGAGTAAGCAAAATTTAGAGTTGCAAAAAGAGTTCTTTTTGGCTTTTTTTTTCAAATTTGTTTCTAAGCTTGACTGAATTGCTTCAAAATTAGCCAGTGTATTGGAGTTCAACTACATGTTCAAATAAAACAAGATTTATTTCATCAGGTCTCATGAGTAAAACATGGATATTTCTGACCTAATATTTGTATAAAAATCGTTATGGAAAATACAGGTCAGCCCTTTTCCCACAAGACTACAGTCAGTCGTCAACTTACGACCACGTTCAGTTCCGATAGTCCGGTCGTAAGTCGGATATTCATAATTTTTCGATAGATTTCGATAGAAAATTCCTTTATATACCATCCTGTTTCAATATGGCAGGTGTTATAATATTTTCTTTTTATCATTTCTCAGG
>LYUA01004489.1:66582-77321 GCA_002093875.1 Calopteryx splendens | reverse complement strand
TATATCCTGGTGAAATAGCTACATGGAAGCCGAAAACCGTATAGTCTCTTCCCAATCTCCCGCCGTTCCCTAGCTTGTCTTGCATTCTTTCTAAAAATCAGGACTTTCTTAAAACCCCGTGGGACGTGTGATAAATTTTTAAAAGTCGGGACTGTCCTGCTAAAAGCGGGACGCCTGGTCACCTTACCTATATAGGAGAATGAACAACATCACTCGCTTTAAGAATTACTAATCACCGCTTCTCAACCAAATCCACTGCCATCTCCACTCTTCTTATCCCTTTACATACCATGGGGAAGTTTTTGATAATTGTTTTTTGCTCTCCATTCTTGAATCTCTTCCAAATTCTGCTTCCAAAATAAAAGTAAAAACTCACGATTTGGCACTCCCTGCACACCAATTTCTGGGTCTTAACAAGTCCCACTGAATTCCCCACCCTACTTCTTTCTCCCCATTCCCCAAAACTTTCTCCTTTCCTCAGACCTTCAGTCACTATTCTTTTGTTAACAAAGGAGAAGGGTTTCCGCCGAAAATGTTCAGCAAATGTGTGTTCTTCTTTATATGTCTATGTTTAACATGTGTCTTGTGTTGTCAAGCATATCAAGCTCCTCTGAGTGTTCTTCATGTAACTACATATGCAAATAAATATGCAATTAAAAATATTAATTGTTGAAACTGGCAAAAATTGATAATATGGAGAGCTTAAAACAACCTATTGATACAAGCCAAAATCTAACATAATAATCTGGGCCAGATGGGCTTCTAGTGTATGCTTGAGATTTTCTCTAGGTCCAATCATTAAATTTACATGGAATGTGTCAAACATTTTAATAGGGTGAGCCAGAATGTTCAAATAATTACATGGGGTGTGCAGGGAATGTTCATGAAGCATTCAAAAGATTTAGTGCACACTTGAACCGGATGTGCATGGAATGTTCCCAACATTTCATGGGAAGTGCACAGAATGGGGTGTGCAGATGAAAAAAAATAAAAACCAAAACCAGGAATGGTCAAAATTTAACACCTCATTTAATATACCCATTGCCTTAGACTCTTGATTTCTGTTCTCTTGATAATTAATACCTACCTTTTATAATATTAGGGGTGTGGTAGTCCAGAGGGTAGAGCACTGAGCTACTAACCAGAGCGCCCAGGTTCGATTCCCGGTGATGACCGATTTGGGCAACCTCAGCTTTACCCAAACTGTGTACCAGGTTATCCTGGAATATCACAGGTGGTACAGGGAAAGGAAATGGCCCCCCTACCCTGTTGTGTGAATTTTACATGCCGCTGGACTTAGTACTGGGGGAGCTCTACCCTCACCTACCAAACCCACCTTCGGGCTGATTACTGCGATTTTGACTATAATATTAGCTTCATTTTACCACAGTAAAAATCCAATTTCTCACCCAGCAATTAGCCTGTTCCCTCACGGAACTTTTATGAAATATTTCCATGCATAAAATGAATAAACATATCAAAGAAACTTTTTCTTTTCAAATAAAAAACATAAAAAATTTATTTACTAATTACATTATATACAATACTTAACATTGGTTTGGATTGACATTTTAGAACAACTGCTGACTAGAGAGGATTTGCTCAAGGAGATAACTGGTAATGAAAAACAATATGTACCTATTTCCTACGCTTCCCCTGATCTTGCTTTGAGCTTCTTAATCTTGTCCTGAAGTTTTATGATCTGAAAAGTGGAATGCATATTAATAACATACAAATTTAACACAGCCAGCTATGTACCATAAACTCTCCAAATTTCAAATAACTCAAGTATTTAATTGTAACCACATCCATATTCTAAGCATAAGATAATAAATTCTTATTGGATTTTTGATTGTTAATATATCCAGTAGCAGATAGGGGAGTAATGCACTTATAATTTGAAGTTATGTTTGAAAGTTAAGTTTTTGACCATAATGAATGTATTACTTTTATTTTAATGCAATGTTCTAACTTAACTCGTATGTTTTTATTCATACCTCATGTAAATCTAATAAAGTTAAATGAAGTATTATTTGCATATTGATACCCTAGGTGCAATTCAATATATGGATTGAAATGTAAACGTTCTGTTTGGAAAAAAATGGAAAACCAAGTATTTAGTCATCAATGGGGTATTTTAAAACTGTTTATACTTCATATCAGTTTTAGTGATAAAGATCTTATGTTTCCCTTAGTAATTGTCTGAGTTAGCCCATATTAAGGTATGTGCAACATTCTACATACCTTAACAGCTTGCATGATTAATGTGAATGGTTTGTGTTTTTATTGCAATATGGGGCAATGATTTCCAAATAACTTTTGACTTAATTCAGTTTAAAATCTATTAGGATTCACTTAACACAGATGGTTTTTAAACCTAACCTCCAAAAATCTGTCTAGTAGATAATCATTTACCTGAAACATAAAACTATTGTATGGTAATTGTGTAAAAACTCTATGGACACACTGAAATAGACCTGATAATGGGAAAAATGATGTGCTGCATCCCTGCAGGAGGAGGAATTTATAAAATATATTTAGAAGTGTTTTCAAAGCAAATAAAGAAGGTAAGGTAAGGAGCAAAGAAAATGAAGTAAAGTAAGTGGATCATGGGAGATATTGATATTTCTATTTCCAAAAACATCAAAAGCTCTCTCTTCTGAAATAAAACCTTCAATACTATAAGGTTTGTACCAAAGGACCCTTACTATGGAGACATAACCTTTTCCTTAGCCTCTACCTTTCTTTAAATTACCCAGGCTATCATTATGCATGGATGAATTGACCAACATTGGCCTGTATATTTTATGGAGCACACATTTCCACTATCCATGTACATTGCTTAAAAGAAATCTTTTCTTGAATGTAAACGATGCTCATTGACAAATTTGGGGTCTATCTAAGAGGAAAAAATACTGAACATCCTGCATTGTACAACAATAATGTTTTCATGAAAATGATACACGAAGGTCATCAAAATACCCACATCGAACAATACAATTACCTTTTCTGCATGAGATTTTTGAACATGTGCTGGAACTTGTGCTTTGTAACTTGATGATTCCATGTTCTTCATCAATTTTTGAAGTTGTTTATTTAATTTAATTTCTTTTTCAATTTGAGCTTGTGTTGGTAATGAACTTGTTTGAAAGAGAGTCTGGAAGGTGGAAGTAAATAAAGAAATTCAATTAAAATGTTCAGCAAAAGGTGGCAGTTTTGAGTACATACAACCAACTGTACTGAGCGACCCATTGAATGGAGACACTTTTAGCTGACAATCAAAATACCTACATTTCAAAGGACAGGGAATCTAAAGCAATTTCTTAGAAGATTTACCAGAGCAATCACAGTAAAAGTAACAGGAATTTAGCAAACACATAACACATAAACAATCAAATGTGCATCCAAAATTTCTAGGATTGATTTAATTCAGCTCTCCAATTGATTCTTGTCATATGATTAGGTTTTTTCTTTCTTTATCATTTTTTATTCACCTTGCACAAAAATTCCAATGCTTAAAATGAATCAATGCTATTCTAATTCCATACGACTTAGTGATGACACCTCAATGTGCCTCATCCATTTATTACAATTTGGGATAATTTGGTGCTTTTATGGATTGAAACCCTCATGTGAAGTAGGAATAATTTATATTTTATTTCGGTACTTACATCTGGAAAACTTAGGAACACAATACAATTTCCTAATGCTGCAGAGTCTCCTCTGGATGAATTATTTACATCATTCATACCAAAGGATACATCGGTGCAATTTGTCAGGGACTGGATTTGTTTCTGTAGAGGTTTCATATTCTCTACATCTTGGGCAGAAGAAAACTGCACATAACCTGAGTTTTTAAATAAAGTGATGAACATTAACTGCTGTATTTTCACTCATTCATATTTGAGATACCTGTAACTCTGAACACTGGCTACAAAATGTGTACACACATCATCTATCTCGTGCAACTTTTCTAACAATAAAATAACTTTTGTTTTTCAGGAGAACATAAGAGGATGAATAAGACCAGTTAACTTTAATAATAATACAATTATTCAATTTTTCATAATTTTATAAAAAAAAAATTCTGGAAGTATTTAAACTATGCCCTCCTATTTCTTATTTGTACTGAATATCATTAGAACTTAATAGAAACTCAAACACTGAAAAATGAAACACCCAATCAACTACTTACAGTTGCTAGAATCATTTTTCTTCACTCCATTTTCCTCTAGTAATCTGCGCAAGGCCAATACTATTTCCATCATTAATTTTACATTTTCTTCCAACTGTTTGTTCTGAAATACTTTCCACTAAAAATCAGAAGAAAGGAAGAGAATACAATGCACTTTCATGCCACATATCTATCATATCAGATACTGAAATGTTACATAATTCATTGAAAAAAGAGTGTATAATCATATATGTAGCATATAGTGCTGAATTTCTTCCATGAAAACTATTTTTATTTTGAAAATATTGATATTTTACAAAAATGCAATCATTTAATGAATGAACTCAGTAAATGAATCTTCTAACTAATCTCCTGCAAAGTTGACACTAGTGGTTCCTATCAGTGTTTCAAATGAACACTGAACATGAATGAAATTTACAGTTTTGTGAACTTCAAATGAAGAAGTTAACAATCTTAAAAGAAAGAATGTGAGCTGAATGAAACTTAAAAACTTCTACTAATCATCTCAAAATGGCGCTTCCTCATGTGAGGGTAAGGTAATGGAGAGAGGGGCATGAAAGAGCGATTTAGAATATGACGATTTTCCCAAAACTCAAATGAATAAATATAAACCAAAAATAATTTCCATCTAATCAAAAGAGTGCCATGTAGGGTTACTATAACCAAAAAACTGGGAATCATTATGGATTTTTCTCAGACAAGGAGAGATTGAGACTTTTTTTTTGTGACTTCCTGTGTCATCTTGGGGTGATACCTAATGTTTCATGATCATATCTTACACAATGATCTGCAAAAGTTTTAGCCCTTTAGCTGCGGCCCAACTCTCAGGAAACCTACTCGTCACATGCGGCGGAAAAGTGAGGGTATTATGTGTTCGTAACCTTTATTTTTCCTGATCTCAAATTGATATAAATAATAATAAATTAATTTAGAATCACTGTTTTAATTTATAGAAAAATTTTATTAATTCAATTTTGACAAACATAATTTTTAATAAAATTTCGTCGAGAAAGTTCATCCACAGTGCTCTACAAGGAGAACGAAAAGGTACGTTCGCAGCAGCGAAAGGGTTAATGAATAATTAATTCAGGGAATGGACCCTAGCTTTTGCAATTTTATGAAATACCAATTGTTAATAAACTTTTAAAATCACCAATGAATGCATCCAAAGAGTTAATCAACTAGTTAGAATTACATTTGTTGGAATTGTTTATAATACATTCAAGGGTTACCTAAAATGTACGTGCACTAATTACCCATATTTTTGGCTTTAGAAGAACTGGATATTAAAACTGGACAGTAATCAAAATTGGAATTGAATTTTTATCAGCAATTTCAAATATTAACAGATGGAAAATTGCTGATTTACATTGTCTAATTAAAAAACAACTGTTATGTAATACTAAGGACCTACTGATCAAATATATTTTGCTGTTACAAATTAATAAATACACAGCCAGTAAAAATGTTTAGTGAGATGGTACTCAGCTTACCTTTTCTATTTTTGGAAATTCAGTCAAGAAAATGCTCTCTGGAACGTTTTGAGTAGCTGCACTTAATGCAGTCAATTGCTGATAAAGTTCTTCAGCAATGAATGGCATAAATGGGGCAAATGACTGAATAGATGAACCCAGGCACAACCTTAAAGTTTTCAGTGCAGCATATATTGCTTCTCTCTTAGTATCAGAATGGTTTAATTTTTCTTCAGAATTCCTAAAAAGGCCTTTGGTGGTTTCCTAAATATACAATCATACATTTGAACAAAGCTCCCAAATGCAAATAATGGTATACATTAACATGCTAAACATATAATAATACTGATTTAAATGGATAACTTTAACCTTCATGCCTACATAACTTCATATAAAACAAATTATTTACCTTTTAGGAATAAATACTACTTTAGGCACTACCTCGAATATATAAACCAGACACTGTTGCGAACTCTTAATTTATTATTGATGTTTAATTTAATTAACTGGCCTTGGATAATTACCTATATCAATGGACAACATGAAAAAATTAAAGCAAAGATACCCATTATCATAGACTCCTACACCACTTCTTCATAACCTAAGCACCTCTCGCTCAATGATATTCCCTTCTTCAGCTTCTCACACTTTCCAATTATGATAGGCCATCTGAATGTGTGAAATCTGAAAGAGAAAATGGATAAAAAATCCATAGAGCAGGTCTCCTACACAAAATTTCTCATTCTGAGTGCTAACCTTTCGTGGGAACTTCACATTGAATCTCTCATGAAGCTCAGCTCGATATGTTATCTGGTCAGATATTTATGTTATTCCGTTAGTACTGATGTTCTCCTAACCCTATACTATGGGTTATTTTACTCTCACAAGTACTACAATATTATATTTTGGGGTTCATCCCCGCATTCCTTTAAAATATTTAAAATTCAAAAATGCATAATTAGAGACATTGCCCACAGAACATATTGTGCTCCCTCCAGACCTATATTTAAATTATTAAAAATTCTTCCTTTCCCTTTTGTACATCTTCTGTCTATTGTAATGTTTGTGAGAATAAATTTAAAACTGTTCTCATTAAATTCAGACTTCAATCAACATAATACAAAGAATTTATGCAACCTTCATCATATAAATGTTAGAACAAGAAACATAAAGCTGGGCCAGATGGGCATTAGAATTTATAATAAATTGCCTGTTGGTTTAAAGGGCATAGAGTCAAACCAAGCATTCAAATGTAAGGTTGAAAATCTTCTTCATGAAAAGCTATATTATTCCATACTATATTGTGACAGATACCGTTGAACTGGTCAATGTGTACCAAGCATATGTCTATATCCATGCCCATTATGTAAATACTTAGTGTATCCATTCCTCTTGATGTGCCTTATATCAATTCTTGTAATGTGATTCTTGGAGAAATAAAAAATTATTATTATTATAATGCCTATTATTTTTCTCATCCTAACTTGCTCATCTAACCTTCTCCCGTCTATCACTTCCTTCAAAATACCACCCTCTGCTTCATTCACTTTTTCTGCCTGCTTTGAATAACTTCTGCACCCTCTCCGCTTCCTGGTTTGCCTAGCTAATTATCCAGCTTATTTTCTCTTTTCTTATCCTGATCAATAGCCTCCATTCTATGCTCATCTGCTTTCTGCAAAGACCTAGATGGAGCACCATTGAATGCTAGATTCCATATCCAAGTCTGTACTATCTTTACCTAACACCTTTAGTGTACCAGCCATCAATTTTATTCTTTGTACAAACCACTTTTACTAACATAATTATTCACCCAATTGTAACTTCAATCATATTTTTGTCCAAACACTACCCAAATAGATGAATTATTCCAACATGCTCTAATTCGCACCCTCTTTTTTTGATGTTTCCCTCTGCCTCTCTACTTATCTATCCTAATATTCATTTCCCATGATTTATCTTCATCCTATAGTTACAGCTCATAATGATTCTTAATTCATTCAACAATGACTCCAGTCCTTTGGTAGGCTCATTAAAGGCCCCCATTCTGAATCCAATTCCTAATAATCTTTTCCCATTCCCCAACACTTTTCTTTGATTCTTGATCTCATACATTGTTAGGTAGGCTGATTATATGGGCACATGTAGCTTTATAACAAATGACTCTGCTTTAGTTAGCTGCCCACCTAGCTACTTACATTTCCACTCACAACCTTTCCCATACTCCTCTATCTATTATATCAGAGTAGGTATGGGTTATAAGCAGAGATGATAATTGACGTCAATGCATTATTACCACTAAAAAAAGCTATCTATTTCACAAAAAAGATACTCATTCAAGTTCAATAACAAATCAGATTTAAGAAATACGATATGAAAAAGCAACACAGAGCTTTGATATTGCCCCAGAGGCAAGTCTACATCTTTCTTTATTTTATCTAATTCCTATTCCAACCTGAAGATTCTCTACTTATACATATGCATGCAAGAATATGAATAACTCCTGAATGAGTATTTTAAATTTACATGCTGGTACCCTCAGGACTTACCAAATATATATCACAGAATTCATAATGGATGAAATTTTTTATAGCTGCCGTCGATAAATGGAGATTGAAACTCTCAAGTCCTCTCAATATACCACTCAAAGCATGATGAAATCGGCTCAGGATCCACTGTTCCATAAGACCCAATCCATCAACTGAAAAACTTTCATTGCTGAACATAAATGGAACAGTTGGGAGAAATTTTTCATGGCAAAGTAATACATATTTGGAAGCTTGCCAGATTTTATTGCAGAAGTGTCTGTTTGTTCGACATTCATTCACATCAAAGTTAATGTAATGACCTGAAATAAATATTTCAGATTTCAAATTATTCATCTACAATATAGGCATGGCCCTAAATATTTATATTAATAATACTCATAATAAATAGCTAGTAAATCAGGGAGCCCAATTAATCTGAATTTTGTTTTTCCAGGTAAATTTTCATATTTTTCCAGGCTAATTGTTTTATAAAACACAGTTGATTTTGAGTAAAATATCCACGGAAAAGTGCAAATTATTGTGAGTGATATGCAATGAAGAAAAGGGTGAGGAAGTAACATGTCTACATTTCAGTTTTCTTGAAAAAAAAGGAAAAATCTCAAACAGAGATAGCATTGTTTTTTTTTGCAGCAAGTAAATGAAAATATCTCCAAAGCAAGTTTTCTTTCTTGACAACAAGATTAAAGATGATAAAAAAAAACTAAAAAGATAGAAAAGCTGGACAAAGATAAGTTCTGAAACACAAACATAGTTAAGTGAATGCATAACAGATATGGTGCAATGTTAACACTTGAACATAATTAAAATAAATTAAACTCTCTCAATGCATCAAAAAAATGACCACAAAATTACCAGCAATGACAGGACTCTTTTTAATGACAGAACCTCTCTATCAATATGAGAAACTTCTCTTTCTGTGATTTGAGAAGTTTAATTTTCTTGGCTTACAGCACTTTCAAATCAGCCTCATTTCTTTCCTTCATAATCTTCTGAGGTTTTCTCAGCAGACTTCTTTGGTGCAAGATTCCTTGTACCTGGCATATTACTCCTGGAAGCTGTGAATCTACCATCCCACAACTAATCAAGCGATTAGTGATACTTATGGACTTAACCCTATCAGTCACTATTATCACATCATGAACCAGTATGCAGGCCAACCAGAGAGACCTCAACAAAATTTTCTACAAGACGAGTTTATGGAGAACTCTCTTTCAAGACTCTGTTGCCGTGGAACAGTATGCGCAAAAGCTTGGTAAATTTCTTTAATTTGTCATATCCACTCTTATCTCTAATGACTTTCATCCAAGAGTGGTTGGGATGGTCATGTTCTTTGTCAAATTCTTAGAGCATGCTGTTGACTGACTTGAGATTCAGAAGCTTCCTGAACGCTGCATCAGTAGCATTGGCATCATGGCCTCTGATCTAGATCAATGTAACAAGATGAGTTAAAGCTAACCCAAAAAATTTTTTCGCAGTAAAGATATCCAGGACCATCTCTGGATCCACACAAAAATACATACTTATCGTGCAAGAGAATTCAAAAGGAGATTTGTCAAGAATCTTGATCATGAAATGTGTCAAGAATGTAAGGTATTCACTTTCAAAAAGTAAAATATCCTTATCAGATACCTTCTCAAATTTACTCATTGCACATGTACTTGCAAAACCAATGTCTACTTTCGGAGTTCGAAGCAGATTACCTTTGCTCCTAAGGTATATTTTGTAGATAATCTCTGGGTCTGTGATTGCCGGCTTCACAAATATGCTAATCTCCGACTAATGAAAGAAGGCAAGTGAACAGGAAATCTCTTTCATTCTTTTTGCTGAAAATATGCTAATCCCAAGCTTGTAAGCCATTCCTATACTGTCAAATGAGGATCTACCATTATCAAATTTTACTCTTCACCAACAGCTGCACCATGAGCTGTTTTTGCCACCTAGAATGGTGATCACTCTCCACAGATGTGTCCATTTGTATATCAGCTGAACCTCTCCTTCATTTGGGTTTTCCCCATGGCATCATCTCCTAGCATGTTCCAAATCATATGAATTGTTTTGGCTTGGGAATCACCAAGCTTCAGACAAACTTGATGTAGCATCTCGGCACTATACCTATCATCTTGAGCAAACTGGAAATTCAACCAACACATAGTACAACCCCTTACACAATGGCTACCAAACAGCGACTGATGGACACGGCGATGGCGTGATAAATGAGGCATGCTCATGAAGGTATCCCTTCACACTGTGAAAAGTAGCACCTCCTTACCGTAATTACTATGAGGTTTTTAAATTTAAGGTAGGATCCTTTTTAGATAGGCCTCGTACATGTGAAAACTTATACATAAACTCTAGATGATATTAAAAGGATATAAGGATATCATCATCATTATCATAGTCTTTCAATCCTAAGATTGGTAGACTGCAGCACTCTATTCTTCCCTATCCTTCTTTTTATTAAAAAAGCTGGAGATCCCTTACTTCCTGTCATCTTAGACATTTTTAACTCTTCTCTTTTGTCTTCAA
>LYUA01004487.1:19600-38683 GCA_002093875.1 Calopteryx splendens | reverse complement strand
CCCCACACATCACGCTCAGTCACGGTGGTTTCAACCCCTCCCCACCGCAAGTGCGCCACGATTCACGGAAATGTTCTCTAGATTCCACGCAATGCTTTTCTCACGTCATTGTTTCTTTTTGTAATTTTTAAATCCGTTAAAATTGAGGTGGAAGGCAAAAAGGCCTCGTGAAAATGGAAACTAACGGAAAAAGGACAGCTGGTGACGAGCTTCAGGTAGGAGTTTCTGGTACGACTGGCAGGTACAAGTGACAAGTACGAGTGACAAGTACGAGTGACAAGTGCGAGTGACAAGTACGAGTGACAAGGACAAGTGACAAGGACGAGTGACAAGTACGAGTGGCATTCCTTTTTTTGTCAATTCGGGGCGATTTAGTGGAATTGATCCAATAAAAATTATTCATTTGGACTACCTTTCTTTAAAACTGTTACTTCACGGATGCCTCGACTCCCCCTTAGCACATATTATCACAACCTGATAAAACCTGCCCCCAAAAAACCTCCCTAACTGCATGACATCAAATGTGTACGGATGTTAATTAATGACGATGATACGAACTCGAATTATAAAAACCGCGAGTAAATATTATTATCAATGAAATGCCCCTTCACACCAGTCTTTTGTCTTTAAATATCCTGTTTAAATACCCTTGGAAAACATGGTAAGGTCTGAAAAAAATTACTTGAAAAATTTAGTTCTTCAGTAATTACTTTTCAATTATCATGGCTAATGATAAAATTGCTTTTCTAGTGTTGAAATCAATTGTTTTTTGATTAAATATAATGAAACGAAAATTATTGTAATCATATTATGACGGCTATTTCATACATTTTTAGCAAAAAGGTTTGAGGCAGAAAAGGTATACCCTATAACTAAACCAGAAATTAGAGTTATCAACATAAAAAAAACAACTGCCTGGTTTCGAAAATTTTGAAAAAATACTATTAAGTTTTTTTTTCATTATGGATACCCATAATTCCCACGAATTCACGAATTAAGTTGGTAGTATCTGCCGTTACTCAATGGAAACGATTCATCATAAAAGATAAGCAAATCTTTGTTTTTCCATAACTCTATTTTTTCGCTACCCAGGTCTCAACTGTAAAGTCATCTTCGAGGGAACTATCTTCTACACTCCATTTACTTATCCTTCATCCCTCTTTTTCACTCTTGAATGTGACGTTACCACTAATGAGTTCGTTAAAAATATCATCTGAATCCACATCCATTCCTGGGAACCTGTGCGCATTAATGACACTTGTTGCTTCGGATGCTAAAGGACCGATTATCATTCCCTTGCAGTGCACCGTGTATATGCCGGATCAACTGGTCAAGGCTCTGCGGCCTCCAGAGGACTGCTCCATGTGTCGAGAACTGGCGCAGGTGGACAAGGTTGCCAACATCTCACCCACAGAATTTGAGGAGAGGTACGGACACATACGCTTTCCAGGTAGACGCCATCGATATGATCCCCACTGCTATCGCTCAATGGATCGCAACCAATCCGTTCGTTGTCTAGTCGGTGACTTTTCAATAAGCGAATCTCTTCCCAGGTTCCGGAGACGTTGCCGACGAAGCAGGGCCAATTTTGCATAGTAATGTCTCTGGTTCAAATGTCAACCTAGTAAAATATGATACCTTCATGATTTCGAGCTTTGCAAACGGTAGAATTTCATGAGCCCTCAAAGCATTAAAAAAACCCTCTCACTCTGAATCCTTGGACGAATGTAGCAATCAGTGGTAGAACGGCCAATATCTTGGAACCCCTTAGACTGATCATGATTTTTCTTCTCTGTTTTCGCTTGTGCTCTGGGAAGAAAGAATGAATTTTTTTCAACTCTGGGCAACCTTTTTTAAATGAAAATGCATAATAAACTACTTGATGCCGAAGACGATGAATTTAAATGACGTAGTTTCATGGTTTTATTATGTGTTCCGAGTGAATACATTTGTGAAATATGTAATCTTAATCACTCTAAAGATATATTTTCTACTAGATTTCCAGGGGGAGCATTTAGTGTTTCTAATTATTCCGGATTTTCAAATTAAATAAAACTATCCTTTAGCCGGTAGGGGGTACCAAATTTCAAAGAATTGGGTATTTCAAAACTTTTTTATTGCTGCCTCTAACAGTTTAAAAAATATATGCAACCAATTTTTCTCCGTTCTACAATCGGTCACAAAGTGTTCAAGTTTTGGTGGCTAAACATTGACAATTTTAACCCGTTCACTCAAAGGGGAAGCCTCATAAGTCCTTGTGTCACAAGTCACTTCTACTCAATTGTCACCTGGCTTACGGTCTGTCTTCCCACGACGCTGGCCGAAACTAATGACATAGTACTTATATCGAAATGGGCGGTAACATTAAGACATTTTTATTTGACAAGATAACAGATGAGCGCAAAGGGAATATGTTCTTACTAAAATTATTTTTTGGTCATATCTTCTGAAATTGTGAATGGGATTAAGATATCGCTTCAGAGGGAACATAATGGCTGGTGCACGGAACGGTTGAGGAAGGTGGATTTTTGTTCGGATATAGCCTAATAAAAATCAATGTCATTATGAAAATTCGATTATCGAGTTCATTTCACTTTAAAGTAAATTACATTCTTTCTCTCAGTAGTATCCGCTTACCACGAAAACTTGATCCGAAATTACTCACGTTAGGTTTGTAAGTGAGTCTGATGACGAAAATTGACGGTTGACAGTAAACGCCTAGTTCATTTTTATTCAACGTAAAGAGAACATTTTAATATATTTTTAAAGCACCTGAAACTTTTTCATAGCTGTTGTATTCTACGTTTTCAGGATTTTATATTAACAATGACCACCTCGATAACATATCCTGCACATCCCGTTCCACGAACTATTCCCTACGGGGCAAAAATAGTTTCGCATTTTTCAGCGCTTTCCTTCCGAAGCCATTGCAATTTGTCCCAAAGAGTTTATTTAATCCTCGTCATTGAAAATAAATGAATGAAAGAGGAGTTTCAAGATACTTATTTTTTTATAAGAAGGATAATATATAATTCAAGGATAAAATCACTTTGCGGTAAAAGCGACGAGTTCTTAATGTAAGTGATTATTTTTCTATTTGTACACGAAAACAAGAATGCTAATACGTATCTTAGACCAAAAATTTATTATCTACATCTATATTGTACCCTGCGAGCTGCTACGAAGGCATGTAGCAGGGGGTGATAGATCCCCAGCCATAAATGATATTGATTATCATTGTTACTAGCATTTCACATCCTTAGACGCAGAGGATACTCTAACTGCCGTATGTTTCCTATTGTTACCGCCACGAATTGTGCGAGGGAAAAAGGATTCCTTATATTCCTTATTTTTTCGGCCATACATCTCTCTCCACTTCCTATTGTAGTCTTGTCTACCAATGTGATGCAGAGGTAAAGGATTCCTTCTGTTTCCGTGTTGAACTCGAATGACATGTATCTCTCTAACAGTTTAAGGGGCGCATGCAATATTTCTGCTTCAAGGCTATTCAGTAGTAATGTGACCCTCTTTTCCCATTCAAAACGATTTTTCACGGAACGGGCAGCTTTCCTATGTAACCTTTTTATTTCCAAGATTAGTTTTTTCTGCTCAGGGTCCCATAATGCTCGAAGTATACTCTAGATGAGGTCTAACTAACGCAAATACATCTCCTTAACTTTTTCACTACAATATTTACCCCGCTATGCGTTTGATGAATCCTGGTCTCTTCAATGCAGCTCCGTAGATGGTCCTATCGTGTTTTCCCCATGTTAGGTCTGATTATTGGGGAAAGGAAATGTCTGAAATGCAGCGGCGAATATATGCTAGGCAGGTGCGTCAGGTAGGAATCGGTAACGCTGACTAGTGTATCAAGGTTAGTAGGAGTTGACATCGACCAGAAGGGGGGGTAATAGATTGGGTGCGGACGATCCTAAAACTAACTGGCCACTGTACTTTTATGAGGCGGTTTTCGCGCGGACGATTTTCAACTTCATTTTTTCGGTTTAGCACTAGACTCCTGATCGACTGTATCGCATCAGATGAAAGTTTTTAAAGGATGAAAGCGCTTGGTGTAGACACCTAACGCAGTGTAAGTAGATTTAATTTATTTTTTATTTGTTTATTTGAAAATAGGACCACATACTGTATTGACTTGCCAATTTAAAATGGAACAGGTAAAAACATAAGAATAATGACGTGTACATTCGAAGATCAACAAATGCTAACAATTAACAACAGAATTTAAAAAAGTAGGTCATTATTTTCTCAGCTAACTATGGAGAGATGGGAAAGAGCAAGGTCAGTAAATGTGTTGGAGGAAAGCCAAAATAGATAAATTCTATCAGGGAGTTCAGCTTTTTCGCTAGAGAGGAGAGGCGGCAGAAAAGCGAGCGTTTAATTAATGATAAACTGGGAGTGGGCACGTGAAGTAATAAGTTTATGTGGGTAGGTCGTGGAGGTACCCTAAAGTTGATGAGGGTGAGCAGTTCGGGGCAGTCAGTGAGAGTTGTCATAGTGTTGTAAATCAACTTTAAATGAGATTTTAGGATTTTGCTGGGAAGGTTACCAGTGGAAAGTTAAGACAAAATGACATATTTAGACGTAGTGGGGGGACGGTAGAAACAACCTGGAAAAATTCTGCTTAATTTGGAGTATTTATTACTGAATAGCGAAATTTCACACCACACAATTTCAGTCTGAATTTACGTCCTTGCGGCGTTGCGAAGAGTGCACTGAGTTAATCGCAAGCAGCACGCCACCACCTCTGTAAATCTTGTATCGGCGATAAACGCTATGCGAATTAGAGAAGGACAGTTCCCTATTAAGCGAGGGGAGCCAAGTCTCGGAAAAATCAATTTTATCACAGTGGGAGAGCTCATTGGCTTGGTAATCAAAAGTGGAGGGTTTTTTTATGCTTATATTTTGGGATTACATGTGCACTTGTGAGGAACAGGATGGGCCTGGGTAGACGCAGTACGATTTACGTTGCTGCATTTAAAATATTTGATGCCCGCAAATGCAATCGCCCATCTCAACGCCATCGCAGTCATTCCTCACCCGGTGACACACACGAATAATCAATCTTCTCCTTAACGCTCTTAATTTATTTTCACTACGGATCGTCGTTTGATATTGCTCATCCTAAATTACTAAATAAATTGTTCCTGGAGCACCACCAATCTCCTTTTTTGATTCCTGAAAATAAAACCAGATCCACCTTCTATTTAAAATTAAGCTTTTTCAAATTTAGATTTTTTTTAAATTGCCATGCAAACCTGTTCAACATGAACAAAATTAATTGGCAAAATAAAAAATAGTGGCCATTAGTTAGTCTGAAGCCGTTTGCCGGACGGTGGGTGGAGATCAGGCAACAAAAATCATCAATGCGGATTTTACACTTGACACCCAATAGTTTATTCTTTTTGTCAGGCATAAACCCGCATTGCCCATTTTCGTTGCCTGCTCTTCATCCAGCGTCCGCTCAGTGGTTTAAATGGTAGAAGATCGTGGTTCTTAGTAGAGTGGCCAACGGCGTTCCTGAACATGGGTGTGAAACTTCCGTTAGGTACGGCGCGGATTAATCATATCGCAAAAGCATAGACGATAGACTCGTGTCGTAAGTTAGGAATCGATGGGGAAGGGACGTTAGATGAGATTATGAATAGGTTGCGCGGCTATGTCCGCGAACCAAGCAAAGAGGTAAAGGAAGGAAAAACGTTCGATAACAAGGTAGTAGGAGCCGATGAGAACGATACGGGACTGGTCACCGTTCTAGACGTTAATACACTGGAGGTAATTTTCGTAGCGGCGTATCAAGGGAGACCATTTTGAGGAGAAATATAACCAAATGTTTTGGTTCTTCGTCACTTTTTTGGAATTATTAGAGAGATTTGTTTGCAAGTTCGGGCTTAGCAAAATAAATTAATACCAACTGCTTTTGGAGGAAGAGCGAGACTTTGGTTTTGGGCACAATAGTTTTCGAATTGCCAACAATTTCGTAAGGAATTAAGAAGGAATTTTGGAATACCAAACTACGAGACACGGATGAATAGGGATCTACATAATCGTCGTCAAGGAAGGCATGGAGCCTTAAACGATTATGTTACAGATATGCAGACCATGAACTTCAGACTATACCGACCAGTTTCGCCTAACTATTTATTGGATATTACTTACGGAAATCTAAACTCGAACTTCTTGTATCCTTTGATTAGTAAACCCCAATCCTAGGACGATCTTATCCAGTCGTGGCGTCCGTACGATGATAGAAGGGCCTAAGCGGAATCTTATCGAGAACCGTCCTTGTCGGAAGAAATGGTGCATTTGGACCTCGGATATCGAAATCGAAGGTGTAGCTTTAATGGCATTCCACCGGGGCGGATGCAAAGCACCGAGTTCCCCATTTCATCGGCAATACACCCCGTCGTTGCGGCCAAGTAAGACGCGAAGAAGTGAAGAGTAGAATACTACGCCCCTAGATGCTGGGACACGAGCCAGGGATACGAGTGGGCTGTGCGGCGCTAAAGCTACGAGCCCGCCGCGGTGAATTAGTGGAGTGTTTTAATCGGCCGGGCGCCGTAAAATCAGACATATTTCCCAAAATGTGATAATTTTCTACGATGGCCCTATTGGACATATCGCTTTTACTTGGAGGAATCGTCTCTTGAAAATCTTGGACTTCCACAGTGTAGGGTCCAGACCATTAAGGCAACTTGTTGCGGATTGGGGCAACTTGAGACCGATGTTACAAAAAAGATTACTCTTCAACTTAAACTCAATGGCTATTCGTGGAAGCATGAGTTTTTAGTTCTTCACAAGGCTCCAATTTCTATTATTTTTCGTGCAAAGTTTATGAACCGTACTGGGATGTCTTTTAATTTAGTGAATAGAACATAATTGCTCCAATAACATGGTTGCTAATACTTCGGCCCGAAGTATTAGCAACCATGTTATTGGGGAAGATGACAGAGGGAGCCTAGGGGCAAAATGCGACCGGAACAGTGAGAACGAGTCAAGCAAGTACTAACATCGATCGAAGATGTTATTTCAGAGTCCTTGCGGTGTACCAGTCTAATCGATGTAACATCCAGCTAGCAAACTCATTACCAGCCACGTCACCACCTTACTAGTTGCATCCCGTTTAAATGTCGTAAATGAGATAACAAATTGACGTGTCTCCTGGGAAAGGGGGACATCACTAATCAAACCCACCTTATGCTACCCCAGTCTTTCTAATGCCCAAGACGGAAAAAACGTGGCGAATGTTAATAGATTACCGGGAGTTAAAGAGGAAAATAAGATTCGACGCTTTCATTCATTTCGAAAAGGCCAGATTTTTTTCCATTCTAGATTTAAACGCAGAATACCTCCAAATTTCGTAGTAGACTCCCCAAAGTAGGCAAATGATAGCCATAGTCACCCCATTCGGTTTTTACGAATGTAAAAGATTGCACTTCTGAATTTATGCTGTGGGGGCAGATTCTGCCTCGATTGATCATGAAAAATCGGAGACATAATATAATAACGTTTTCAATTCAATCGAGGATATAGTACTTTTCAGTAGTAATTTCGAGGAACATGTAGAGCACCCAGGGAGCGTACTATCACGGTTAAGGAATTCCAAAATTACGGTAAACCTGGGAAAAATGACTCTTGCCCTTAGGGATATAGAGTATTTGGGGCACGTGGTGTCCGTCCAGGGCATCCGGGTAGATCCACAGCGAGCTGCGGTAATTAATACGTTTACATACCCGCGTAATTTGAGACCGGCGAAACACTTTCTATGATTGTAAGTGGTCTTTTATGTACGATTCGTCCTAGTGTTTTCGGAAATTTCGGCCCCGCTAAATCAATTAAGAAAAATAATGGCATGGGTTTGAAAAAAAGAAAATGTTTATGCGGGGCCGTGCGCAACAATTATCCTTTGAGATCTTAAAAGAAAACATTTCGTCACACGTTCAATTTGCACACAGACGGGTCAGCCATTCCCTTGGCTGCGGCATTGTCACAGTCGGTTGAGGTCCATTTAGTCCCAATAGTCATTGCCAGCTGGACCCTTGCAGAGGCCGAAATTAATTGGTCAGTCGCTGGCGGTCGTCTTCGGAGTCGAAAAATTCGACCATCACTTTCGGGGTCGTGAATTCGATTTATTCACCGATAGCGGAGCGATGTTACGGTGCCGTCGGAACTCCAAACCATTGTGAAAATTTGGGCGATGGACGCTATGTCTCTCCCCTTATCAATTTAAAATTCACCATGATAAAGGAACCGAGAACGTGGTGGCCAACTGCTTGTCACGTATGTTCGATGATAAAGGCGGTGACCAATGAACAAATGGAGGAGATTAGCGCAAGCGTGCTCCAACGCGTTCCGTTTTCTTTCAATTAAATCCTTGAGCATCAGGAATAAGACGAAAATGTCAGCGCACCAAAGACAGGTTTAGGCGTGGGGAGAAAATAAGGAATCTAAGAATATCACAATAATTATTTGCATTTTCCGGGCGGCGAAATCGTATTAATGTCCTAAACGGAATATGACGGATGGTGGTAGAATATTTTCACGATTCGAGCATCGACGTTCGCAATGGCCAAACAAAAAATAAGATGTGCCGAGTTTTTTACTGTCCGAAGATGGATCGCGATATAATGAATTATATGAGATCTTGTACAGTCTGTCAGCATGCGAAACCCGCAAGAGGTTCGTCAGTACGTATCACCGCGAGGGTTTAGCAACGGGAACCTCGGAAACGCATTCTTATTGATTTTATTGGTCCCATGACACGCACGCGTTCAGGAGATACACACATACTAGGGATCATTGGCGCATTAACCAAATTTGTAATCTCGATACCAATGCGTAATATGACGGCTCACAACACTAACAACGCAGATTTTGCCATGGTTGGATTTCCAAAAATCTTAAGTGTCTGGTAATGCGTGGAATCAGGTGATGCGGAAACGGGAATGTTTCAGGGGAGATGCCACGTCTTCCAAGTGAAGCCTTTTTGAGGGCGATGTTCCATCCATCAAATTCTCTACGGTCAAAACTTCTCGGCCCCAAACCCATCCGGCCGGGACCACAAATCATCCTGGGATTCGAACCCAGTTCCATCAATTTCCGAACAACTGGCATTAGTCACTCGTTCACTGAAATAACCTTATCCATTTATTATTTTTTGCATTTATTATTCCTTTCTTCCCATATTGTTCTCTGTTTTGATATTTTGGGGTGCCATTTGGCGGCCCAGGGCACCAACTTGTGTGCACGCCATCGGGCGACCCCGCTGAAATCAATGTTTCGGCACACCTCGCAGTTTATATCAAGTTCGAAAAAAATATCGCCGGGGTCTCACTCCATTTTTTGCTCTCCTAGCGACGCTTGCGGTCCCTCTTCGGGGAACCCGTTGGCGTCCAACCGTTGCGTTAGGACGGCCATCGCAACCGTTCCCCCGCTCGCTTCCCTCCCATTTAAGTCTCCCTCTCAAGGGCGCCTCCGGGCCCGTGACTCGCACAGCACGATGTAATTTTGATTGTAATTGGTCCAACACGACAATTTGGCATGTTAACGGCTGAGAATACCTGGAACCATAGCTTGGCGGCAAATAGGATTTCGAGAAAACTAGACCCCAACTTCCAACTGGTTGGAACCGTGCCGGTTAATACGATTTATTTCCACGGGGACGGTGGAATTGGGTGATACGAAAACGGGAATGTGGGATGAATGGACCAAACGCGTTCTCTTGGGAGATCCCTCGGGCCCCCATTCTGCCAGGGCACGCACCACCCTGCCCCTCTCGCTTCGAAAAAAGCGTGAAATTTCACCCGACTATACGGAAATTCAAACCAAGATCCATCGATTTCTGGCCAATTTCGGGCTACTTAGCAATAGTTATTTGAGCCCTTTATTACAGTTGCCTTGTCCCTTTTTAATTTATTTTTCATTGAACCCTTTCTTCCCATTTTCCCTCTGTTTTGTTATTATTTTTTTGTGTGCCACATACAGTATCCGGGGTGACTCTGCTATAGTTACTACTTTGGCATATCCCTCAGTTTATTTCAAGTTAGGAAATGTTCACGGGTTAACCGCCAATGAGGGCCACGGGGTGTTGAACTCTGCCAAAACGGTGCATTTCTATAAATAATTGGTGGGAACCCTAAATCCACCTTTGGGGGAAGCAGCATATGCTGAAAGGTTTCGGAAAAGGAATCAGGGAATATGCATTAATGAATGGTAGGGTAAACGTGTGTACCTCTGAAGCGGTGAGAAGAAGATAGTAAGATTGAATTAACAGAGTATTTTTCAGCGCAATACCGATTATATATTAAAGGATAAATGAGGTTGCTACTAGTATCTATGGTTTTCAAGCGTAAAAACGTCTAATTCTTCCACTACTATTATTTCCCAGCCCCACACTTTCTCTATATATGCTGTAGCTTTAGTGAAAAGTGTCTTTTTCTGAGCATCAAGAAATATTTGTTATTTATTTTTAGATATGCCTACACAGGATGCCCGGTGGTGGTCGTGGATGCCATGGAAAACTGGACAGCCCAGCATAAATTCAGCTTCGAGTTCTTCAAAGAGCTATACGAAGAGAGTTCGGAATATTGGAGTTACCAGATTAACTGCCAATTTTTCCCTTATGACACTGAATTCCGTGAACTCATCGAGGTGTTTAACATGAGCGAGGATCGGGCTCGTATGAGATATGGAACAAAGCCGTGGTACATCGGGTGGTGAGTAAGATGGATTCGATTTTAACAGTGTTTTCGAGATAATGATTGAGCGGGAGGAGGGATAGAGTGAGAACGACGCAGTGAAAGAATGAGAGAAGAAGGGAGGGGGAGGGATAGAGAGTGAAAGAGAGAGGAAGAGGTGGCAGAGGGCCAGAAAGAGGTGAAAATTGATAGCATTCTGTCTATTTAACCCGGGACGAATTATGCGTCACCTATTTCTCTGAACCAGGTCATAATACAAACAAACCTGGATTTCAATGAAAGAAGAATGCTCAATACAAATTATTACATGCAATAATGTGTGTAGTCTATGAATGTCGTGTAGTAAGAATGCTGAGTTGACGGAGGAGAAGAAGGAAAAGTAATAAAAATAATAAAAAAAATGTAATACCATTTGTTTTATGCAGGTATGCAAACCATAGGCGTCATCGAAACGTGCGTGAAGCCTACTGGGTATCGTAACGTGAATAATCATTAAATGGTTTTTTGTATTTAAAATATAGATCATAAAATAGCAATAATTAAATAAAGATAAAGGAAGGAAAGATTTTGCACATATTGGAGACTATCAGAGCTTAAGTTTTGAATTTGAGCTCAGAGACTCATGCATTTATAACATGAGATTTGTGCTTTAAATGATGGCATATAAAATTCTAGAACAGCTGAAGACAGGATCATAATTATAAGCTAAACAAATAAATTACCATGATTTAGGAATTTTATAGGTACATGTGTAGGCGGATAACTCAAGTCAATCAAACCAGTCAGATTTGCAAACGATCAAGCTTTAGTTAACCAATCAGCTATGGGACTGCAGTCATTGCTGATCTCTCTACAGAACCAGTGTGATATGTATGGAAAGAAAATAAATAAGTAGCAAACAAAGGTGATAAGTTTCTCGAGACATAGGAAACCAAAGAGGAATGTTAAAGAGGGAAGGCATAACTTGACTTGGTAGAACATTTTAGATATTTAGGCAGTGTTTTGGACGAATGTGTGCAATGTAGTCGGGATATAATAGGGAGAATCGCATTAGGTAAGGAAGCTTTTATTAGGGGGAGAGAATGGATGACAAGGACCTTAGGCAAGGTAAAGAAAAGGCTAGCAAAGGCGTTGATATGGAGGAAATGGCTCGCAAACTTGGTCGTTGACCCAAGATGAAAGGTGTAGGTTGGAGGCTTTAGGATGTGGGTGTGAAGAAGGATGGAAAAGGTGAAATCGATGGAAAGGAAAACGAACGAAGAAATTTTGATGATATTAGGGGAGGAGACATGGCTGTTGGGAGAAATCCAAAGAAGGCCGGAGAAGTGGATGCAGGGCGTACAGAGTGGAGATGGATTGTTCAAGACTGTGACGTACAGGGGAATTCTGAATAAACGAGAAATATAGAGGATAAAATGGCCATTTTTGGTATTCAGTCTTCCGCAAATTTTCTGCATCACTCAGCAGTGATGCAAAAAATTTGCGGAAATAAAGATTGCTTTATTGTAGTGAGGGTTGCTGAGATACTAGTGTCGTTTTCCCATCATAAACCTATCCTCTACGGTATATTATCATTGAAAAAATTTATATATCTTCAAAAATGCATTATGGCGTGTCAGACAGGCATATATTTGCACTAATTTTTTTAAACATGTAGTTAAAAACTAAAGATGTGTGACCAGAGGATCAGTGGGAAAGTTAAGGATAAAGGCAGCTGTCATACCAGCATTAATAAATGAAGATGGAACATGGCAGGTAAAGAAACATATGATAGGAAATGGGGTGTGACAGAAATAATGGCATTAAGGTATATGTGGAGTATGTTGGCGAGAAATAATTAGATACAAGAATATCAGAGGTCCGATGACTGAGGGAGAGTTATCAGGGAAATTATGCGTATTTAAAATACGATTATACGAAATTACATGATATTATACGAAATTATACGTATATAGTACAGGGAGTACGTAGAAGAGTATTGGATATGGAAGATCAAGGGAAACGGAAATTGGGAAGAAAGGAAGAGATGCCTGAACTGTGTGAGGAAGAACGAGAAAGTAATTAGGTCGGAGGTTTAAAGGAAAAGGAAGTAAAAGAAACTGACCACAGGGTGGGAAGTGCTGTGGAATCGAAAGATATATAGGCATAACTTAAAGTAATAAATGCTCAATCTATTATAAGGTTTTTCCATGGATCTCATATTGACTACTATATTTGGGTGGAGTTTTGTAATTTCTCGTTTTCTACCTCCTCTTTTTGGAGAAGGGGAATTCGTAGGCATTCCAGAAGGTCTCAAAGGATGACAGTGACTTCGCTTCCAGTTAGAGGTCAATAACACGTCGCATGGGACGAAAGAAGGGTAGAGATATTAGGGATATCGAGAGAGAGGATGAGTGAAAAAAGGAAGAGAATGAAGGCTGAGGGAGATAGGGAGAAATTGGAAAGTGCTTATTATATATATATATATATATATATATATTGGCCTATAATTAGCATTATATACATTGTGGGATTGGGTTAATCGTGTTGATTCATTTTCATATCTTGATCCTTTTGTTGTTGAGCATAAGAATCAATATAAATTCTTGAAAAGTTATTTCGAGGAATTTCAGTCTAAAAAGGTTAATTCTGTTTCTTTGTAAAGGTTCGATTGACGTATTTCGGTTGGCCGTTCGAGGTTATAAATTGGTTGAACAATGCTTTTAACAATCATAACCACAAAAAGATGCAGCTTTATCTTTATGGTCCAACTAATTGCGGGAAAGGTTCTCTGTTAGAGTTATTAATTGGTAAGCCTTTCATGCAGTATGTTTATTATCCTGATTTTGGTCAATTCGCTTATCAGGGTATATTTACAAATTATCATGAAATTATACTCTTCGAGGAGTTTGATCTTAAGTTTCATGTTCAATCTATGATGAAGCGTTTGTCAGAAGGTAAGGAATTTACGGCACTATTGATATGTGAAAGGTCGTTTGATAAAATTTAATGGTTTCGTGATACTTGTACCCAACTTTAATTCAGTGGAAGATGAGGCGTTATGGAGCAGGCTCTTATTTGTGGAGGGGGAAGTGCCATTTTGGACGTATGAGAAGACTATCTTACGGAACGAACTGGTACGGAACGAACGGACGGAACCGATATCGTTCGGTGAGGATGAGACGATTGGTACATGTCTCGTCGTCAAATGATGAAGATGCGTCTTAGAAGAAAATACAGAAGTATTACCATTGGATTTCTTACAACCAGAATATTTAATCCAGGTAAACATATAAGCATATTTATCTTGATCTGAACTTAAGAGGTAATCTTTACAATTAAGGTAGGACCTACAACCAGGGTAAACATTCAACCTCAAATCTAACTTGGGTACATTATTAGAGCTATCAATTGGTTCGCCAATCAATAAGTTATCATAATATGTCGGCCAACCAATCGTGTTTCCATGAGGACGCGAGAATTCCCTTTTCTTTCGAGTCAAATTCGCGCGGCGACCGTCTGGCCCGAAAATATTTTCTTAGCTCATATTTCAGCTCGTCGTTCTACCACCCCCTCCTTCCCGCAGGAGCAACTGTGACGAGGCGGCCGCCAGAGCTCTGCGCCAGCACTACACCCGCCCTTACTTCCTGCCCATCACAGCCGAGAGCAAGCGCACCGACTGGGTGTTCATGGGGAGCCCTGGCTACGGAGCGCACATGCACGTGAGTGGCCACAAATCTTTGGCCGGACGCCAAACTCCTCCCCCAACATTGACACGAAGTTCGTCCCACACTAGGCCTTGGCCAACTTTTATGACCATAGGGATCCCCCAGCTGTGAAAGAACTTGGAGCAGTCGACGAGTTAGCGGCGAAACTCTTTGAGACTGTTGGTGGTCAACTGAATCTTGGGAAAATAATCCGTTGAATGTGTGGTGGCTTTAAGAATGTTGCAACAATCGAAATAAGACGCACTTTGTGTCTCCCACACATCAGACTCGGTGTTTTATTTCAATAGCCGAAGCACGTCATTCTTCCATGAGGATACGCCTCTGGCCAAGGAGGATATTTTTTTAATACGTTACGAAACTGTGTAACTCATATTTCATAAACTGTTACATTAGTTAGACATGTGTATTTTATAAGGTACTTAAATTATTCTATAATGAGTCACTTAACTTGACTACATTTCTCAGCAGACATAATACCGTGGTATTACAAATTATTATTCAATTTCTACAATGGCAAAGTTAACAATATGCCAAAGGTAATTTTCGTAAATGTCCAGGAAATTCCAGAACCTGTGAAATAGGCGAAGAATTGCAAAATACATCTCCAAGGTGTGTGAGAGTGGATCATAAAGTACGAAAATGTGGAGCAATTATTTTGGCAGAGTTGTAATATCGATAGATTTGTGATGGTAGTTTACGGCGTAATGTATGAAGATGCATGTTTATATTAAGTATTCAGACTAGCTGATATTTTACAGCTGAGGAAGGAGATGTTGCATTAAATATCTAGCATTGTGTGCTTGAGTATGTTTCGCCCCCCCCCTCCGGTGAACCTAGGGGCCGGCATTTCGATTTTGAACATAGTATTATTTTCCACAATGAGTGTTTTTACAGCAGCATATAAGTAAGGGCTGAAGAGAGCAGTGAGTGTTTTGAGTTGACAAGAAATAGGAACGCTATGTTACGCATAAATGTTGAAGGGCATGGGCTATAGAAGGTAGAACACTTAAATTATTTAGGAAGTGTGTTTGATGAAAGTGGGCATATTAGCAAGGATTTTTAAAAAATGTGAAGACGCTTTTCCAAAGGAGAGGGTGTTAATGACTGAGGATTAAGTAAATATTACAGGAAAAGATTAAGTGAAATTTTGATATGGAGCGGAGCCGCGTACGTCTCCGAGAATTGGTCACTGAGGCAAAGAGATTAGGCTAGATTAGGTGATTTACTATGGACGTGGAGTGAAATGGAAAAATAAATAGACGGAGATCAAATCAAATTAGTTAAAGGCATGATGGTATGGTAAGTGAAAAGATTGGAATGCAGGAATAGTGAATGCAGGAGATATCAAGAGGCAATGGGGTTTGGAAGTTGGTGATAGAGGGGAGAATGTGGATTATGTGAGATAGGGGGAGAAAATTATTAGGACCTATGGACGGAAGCGGGCAGAAAATTAGTGGATTTACAAAATTATTTGTTTTAAAGTTAGGATTTAGGATATTTAGGGTCGTGATTGGTGGGGCAAAGAAATTTAGTAGTGTTAGGTCCCTGAGTTCATCATAACCTACCTACACCACGAGGCTAGTAATAAAAATGACCTGCTGTAATGTATTCAAAAGTTGCCCGATCATAAAATGTATAAAAGTATTAACACTAATGAATAATTATAACGAAAAATTATTATGATAATTAATAATGAATCATACTGTCAAACATCATAAAGCACATGAGTGCTATTACTGATGAAAATAATAAACAATAATTGTCCTAGATATCTCCTGAGGCAATTGATTAGATTGGAAAAGAAAGAAGGCCAATGGTAATTAGATATTTGCATTCTCTTCTTGCGGTAACTTTGGAATAAATTTAAATCGCCCCCATGCATTCCAAGAGCCGATAGTGTTCATTTAAATAGTGAATGGCTCATTTCATCCAATTCTAAAGTCATACCTGCGCCTATGGACCTGTTGATTTAATCCAAAGGTAGTTGAATCAAATCAACAGGTGGGTTCGTTTGCCGATGCCATGGAGGAGAGGGCATAATGCGAGCGAGGGAGGGATGCGCCAGCTCGGATGAGGGTTGGGCCGGGGGTGCACGTGGGATCGCCCATCCAGGCCGTCCCTGGGTGAGAAGGAAGGAAGGAGAGAGAGCCGGGAGACGACGGGCGGGGAATGCGGAAGAGGACGCGGCACTGGAGGGGGGCAGATGGGTGCTAAGCTCCCACGCCCTCATTCTTCCGCAAACTGGGTCAGACTAACATCCACATGATATATATTATCTGCCTCCTTTCCCACTATTCAAAACTATCCATTTCCACCCATTAAGCCCTGCCTCCTCTAACCCTGCCTTCCTTGAATTACTCCCAAATACTCCTCCCTTCTCCTGCCTCTCCGTTTTCCTTCCCGTTCATCCAACGACCAAGTTTTGAACCCATTTAAAGCTACACTCCATACTAAAGGTTTCACTGACCTTTTCTTTCGGTCTTCATTCACAACCTTATCACCAGCTTCCACCTCTTTGTGAAAACATCTTTACTCAACGCAAACCTTCATTTTTTTAAGTCCTTTTTCAATTTTTATTACAATTTTACTAATATCCATGTGACTCCTAGTTAAGTGAACTGCTTAAACTTCCGAAATCTCTGCCCTCAAATTTTAATGTTTACTTCACCTTTCAATTTCACGAGCACCTCATTACCTTCGTTTTCTTGTGCTCTTTTCTCATTCCATATCTATCACACCTAAGGGTGTTGAACAGTCATTCTCTCTGCATGAACTGCAATACTTTTACTGGCTGGCTAACTAAAGGTAGATCATCTGTAAATCGAACTTACTTAATCAATTCTTCACATGCTTGAGACAAGGTCATCATCCTAACTCCAGCTATTCCCAGGTCTCACTTACCCTTGCTGCGTGAGAAATCATGGTCTCATATTCATCAAATGCTACCGCCTTTCCGTTTTTGGGATAGAATCAATACAGACATAACGATGTACTTTGTTCACGTATAAGTAATAGCACTTTTTCAAAGAGGAGATATTTCATAAACCACCTGAAATTCAAAAATGTTCAGTATGATAGTCAACAAATTTTTTCCGATGGTTTTTGGTATCAGACTTGTCACCCAAATTGTTCCTCGTAACTCTCTATCTTCATTTCCTTTCAAAAGGACATAATCTAGACCTAAATGAACGATTACAAATTGTAGTTCATGGGGGTGACTAAGAGCCCTTAGAATACTTAAGTATTATAGGAGGGACACACTCAGGGCTCGGCGATATGACTTTACCCAATTGAAGCCATTGTGGCTAAAATTCTCTCTAACCACTTCTCTTTCCTTGAGTATTCTGACGATCGCGGAGCAGGTACATAACATCGTTTGAGATGGTCCGCGATCGGCATGACGACAAAGCCGTAATATGTATCTGGGCGTTCCCTCTGAGTTACTTTAAGGTCATGCAATTAGTAACCTCAGCATAAACAAGAAAAAAATAAAGGCAATAGTTAGCGGCCTCATTAGGGAAGATAATCTCCAAAGAAAACAGTGGAAAGACACACTGGAACAAGTGGAAGTGCTTGGCTATCTAGACAGCTAGCTCACAAGCGATGGAAAAATCAAGAGAGTGATATAGGAAGCAGAAAAGAGATGGCAGAGAAATAATTCTCTTGGAAGAAACAACTAACGGCTAAGAGCACTTGGCCAGACATAAGGTAATACCACGTTTATACCGTGGGAATCACTCATTAAAACTTTCATGTGAGTTCACTTTCCTGCGGCCGTGTGGCACGGACTATGGGAGCAGCAGAGAAAAGACGATTGGAGGCCATGTAGATTCGTGCTGCCGAAAAATGATCCTCGGATAGAGAGACCGTGGAGATGCAAATTAAAGGAAAATTTAGTTTTCCCCGGCCTATCTGCAGGCCTCGCTACATCACTGCTTACACATGACCAGAATCACCACAGGTGTGAGCGCTACATCAATGAATAGAAGTGTAATTATTCTTTATATCAATATCTGGTAAAGAACTTAATTTATGAGAAGAGCACACGAGTACTTCACCTAATGAAATATAGTACTAAATCAGGCGAATATGAACTTAGTTATTTCTTCAACATATTCATCACGCATTAAGATTCAGCATAATTGGAAAAAGTATTTATGCCCAAATTAGATTTTTTTATATTATCCAAACAGCGCATTAAATTATTTGATGACTAGGTATGCCGTTGCGGAGGCACGAAGTGGTGCTGGTCGATGGGTCGCAATGGGTGCACCAATATAAGGGGCCTGGCGGAAGTTTTTTTAAAGCGGGGTGAAAGAATAATGGTGGAATAGCACCGGTGAGCAAACCTCACCCATATAGTTCAGATGTGAGAACAAGTGGACGTTCGTGCAGAAAAATTGGGTGCAGTTGTTTTGTTGTTTGTATGAAATACAGAGGACATAAAATGGAGAAAACCCTTAGAACTCATTATTATTATGAGTTTTTAAACATACACTCTCGCTCATCATATTCAGTATTGTCACTAAGTATACTTAATTAAATCGAGAGAATCACAAATTATTGAAAGTGCAAATAATTGGGCCGACCGGATGATGGCCGAAACATATATGGAACGGGAACGTGACAACGAAAAAAGGACCGCAACTACCAAGCCCCCC
>LYUA01004474.1:43738-57565 GCA_002093875.1 Calopteryx splendens | reverse complement strand
AATAGCGGATGCGTAATATTACGCTCCAAAGTTACAGAATAGCCCCCTTACACCTCTCCTATCTCAATCTACGCTGATTCTCTACCCTACTCCTACTAGTGCAATCTGATTCATTTACAAATTTTTAATAAGCCACCTATCTCTCCACTCCTATCTGCATTCATTAACCTTGTTTAAACTCTACCAAATTCCTTCTCAAAATCCACTAATCATAAATATCTTTACTATATGTAACCAATAAACCATAGTAATCACCTTGAAGGTTTGTTTGGTAGGGAAAGGAGGAGCTCACCCAAAACTAAGCCCAATGGCATGTGAAATTCACACATCAGGATAGGGGGGCCAATTCCTTTCCCTGTGTCGCCTGTGATTTCCCAGGAAGATCTGGTACACAAAAAGCACACAACTAGGGTGAAGCTGAGGGTACCCAGAGGCATCACCAGGAATTAAACCTGGGCCCTCCCTGTCAGTAGCCCAGTGCTCTACCCACTGGACAACCATGCCCTCCCATGTATTCAATATTCCCTTTTTATTATATTCAATATTAAGTACTCTGGGGCATCAACCCTCCCTTTCTAAATTAAGACTGTTTTTCTCCTAAGTAATAATTTTCCACCTTCATCAACCTTTTTCTGATGACCCTTAGTAATAGCTTTATTGAGTGTGAAGTTTTGACTAAAGAATGCTGCCCACACTGCTGTTCTCTTTTAAAGAATAGATATTCACGATCTGGTATCTATTCTGATCTAATAATCATTTTTGGCCAGATTCCACCCTCATTAGGATTATGTGACAAACTGTTAGCCACAGACTGTTCAATGGTATCAAAACTACAGATGAGTAATTTGATCATTCTTAGTATGCAGATCATGGGAATTAAAGAATAGCAATACCAATAAAAATTATAATAAAGAACATATAAACAAAAATTTATAGACTTTTTTTTTAATTTGAAGTCCTTACTTATATAATACTATTAAAGACTATTGTTGGCTATTATGCTGGAGGGGGCATCAAAATATTTGAGGCATTGAGGTGGGTCATGATCCAAAAAGTGAAATACTGCTATAGACAAAATAATGATGGAGCAGTGGTGTCACATTTCACCTGAAGCCCAAGTGAAACCACAAAAAGTACTAGGAACTAATTAAATCGGGACTCCAGGTAATATAGGTATATCAGGTGTGCCATCAGAAATCAAAGACCAATAAGTGTGTACTTTTCACATTTTACTAGAGAAAATACTGTATTCAGAAGTGTTTGTTACACTACAAATAATTTTCAAGGACTTGCTTGACAATGAATATAGGTAATGACAGACACCCATTGTAACTAGACCAAAATTTATCTAAGAGAAGAAGACATGTTGACAAAGGACATTATAAAAGTGCAAAATTGCATTACAATAACAAGTACATTACGCTTATTGAATTATACATTGGTGACATGTCATGTTTTATTGCAGCTAATGGATACTAAATCAAATTTTAATTTATAAACCATACATGTAATAAACACATTGGATACTCAAGCCAGAAAGAGCCATTATAATTATTACATTGCCTGGATTTAATAATAATAAAAACTTTAATATATATTAACATGAACCACATTAAAGCTGGCAATTTCACTGCCAATCCATGTTTCAAAATTATAATCACATTAAAAACCTTCATTTACCTATCAATATATTAAAGCTCAGTAACACACAAGGCGGAAAGTACCTAACGTGATCATTCACAAGAAAAAAAATCACATTTTTACATATCGAAATGAGAAAAACATATTTAGCCATAATTAAACAATGTTGAAAAATTAATAAAATATGACAAGGGTAATTTTAACAGGCATAAATAATTACTAATGTTATAAATTCCCCAAAAATAACCATGATTAACAATAATGAGTGTATTTATTTATAAGTTCAAAAATAATTCAGTAAAGCTTTAGAGAATAAGGCTATTTTTATGTCTAAATGAAACTTATTTCCCCACCATAAGCAATTAGATATATTGCATTGTGCATTTGTTTTCAAGTACTTCAACCAAAATCTTTCTGTTCACATTCATATTGAGCCCTGAGAAAGGTGCACAATGGGTTTTATAAAGAGGTATGATGTAGAGGTGAGAGTAATGATTCAATAGTTGGATTACTAAAAATGCCATGATTTAATAACTTCAAATGCACTCAAGGTTCTAATTTAAAGTCAAATTGGGGTAGATACATGAAATTAAGATGTCCAGCACCTACGTTTAAAAACATTTTCTGATGATCCTGAACCTGACTTTTTAATCAAAAAAGTGTAATTAAAAATCCTATTAAAATGAAACCAACCTTAGTAACTGAGTGAGTCATGAGTGACTGATTTAGTTCTAAACTACTGCCAATAACCACACAAAAAGAGCACTAAGGATAGATAAGTTTCAAGTAAACATGTCATGTTGCCACTTATTTTATATTACCTCTTTTCTTAAGTATGATAAAAACTAGATTTTTTTATTTGAAAATTTACAAGGATTTTTTTAAATATTCTAATGTTCAGGTAACTGGACACCCTTAGAAATTAGCCACAAATCCACATATATTAAAAAATAAAACAAATATTAAAGTAATCCTTAAACCACAATCTTTTAGTCAAGTTTAATCAGCTTTCATACAAATTATGATTAATTTTCAAATGCTTCATGATTAGGTATACTTCCAGAATATCAAACACAGCCAGGAAACATGCAAAAACCAAAATAAAGATAGCAGCAGTGCAGTACCCATTTAGAATTTGTTTAACACTTTCAACATTGTATAAAAAAGGCAATAGGACAGTGCAATGAATTTTTAAATAATCACAGTTAATATTTTAATCATAATCTCGAGGAGGCAGCTCCTCAAATTACTCTAGTATCACACTTTTAACATGACAATTTCATTTTTTATTTACATAGTGAATTACAAGTGACCAAGACACTTTACAGACAGTGGTATGCATACTCATGAATTTAGTTTTAATAAATATAACATACTTTAATTGAAAATAGACAAATCATACAAAATTTGAAACAAGTTCAAGAAATGCACAAGACACAATCCATGCACCACCTAAACTGCAAACCTTCTTCAAAAGGAACATAATTAAATCTCATAGTAACCTACTACCTTAAAAACAAATGAGCATTCCTAATTTCCAAACCCAGGGTTTCACACCATCACAATAGTATCGACTAGAAGGGGGCATCACACATTTACAGAATTATTTACTTCATTTGTACATAGAAGCTAAACTGAAAACATGCAACATTTCACAGCAGTTCACATTTGAGCGGCACATATTTATGTACACCAGCACAAGGCTATTAAGTTTTACTTATATAGTTAGAAAAATAAATGTACGACACCAATATTTGAAAATTTATCACCACAAGATTTTGGCAGAGTTGACAGCTAGGGTTTTAAGTATGTAGGTATTTAACGAAATATTGTAATGACATTTCCTCTATATTAAAAGGAATTTCCCCCAATAGCTGGTCTAAAGGCAAATAACTCGTTGTAGCTGAAATGCAGAAAATTTTAACAATAAAATTAATATTTATATCATTACACAGGTCACAGAAACATGTCTCATTTTTCATGTCAACTTCAAAATAGAAGTATTTTTTGTATATTACGCCTCATTGACATCTACTGCAATACCATCTAACAGGTACAACCACCACAAAGAGGTCAACATTGACTTTTCCCTGTACATGGATACTATATTTCACAAAACCATCAGGCATTGAGGCAAAATTTTCCATTTCAAAATTCTCACACAAAAGCTTGATACCCAGAATCAATATTTTCCAACAAAATAACTCTTGTACATACAATATTCTCTTAACTGTATGCCATCTTTTAAGCATAAAAAAATGTTATTCAAATGATTGAAAATCATACATGCATATTATTTTAAAAAAATAATCATACACACTTTAAAATGTAAGTACTTGTGGCTGTAATGAAAGCATTTAAAATTACAGGTCAAAATCACAATAATCTTTGAATAATAAATAAGCATGCACTCATGCTTATAGCTGCATAAAAATGGCTATCATGGAAAAGTATAGACCTTGAAAGAAGACAGTTGGGCTGTTTATTGTTTTGGACACAAAGAGTGCAAGTGGAAGATACAGATTCAAATTCCAACAAATTCAAGACTATTGAATAGAAAATCTCAACATTTTCCGTTTTTGATTCCAGTAAGTACTCTTTATAATGAATTCTCATTATTCCTAAAAGCTATATTACATTGCACAAATTTTTTTAACTATGAATTCCTACATGGAGCATTGAGAATCCTATTTTTTTATGTTTTTTTTTCAGAAATTCAAAATATGGATAAAAATTATACACCAACAGTGATCTCAATTAAATTTTTATTCTGCAAAATTGCCAGAGTTGTCTTATGTTCATTGGTAAGGTGTTCATTTAACATTTCTATCAATATGGTCGCATATGATCTAAATTGATCCCAGACAAAAAAATCAGATAAGGTCCTACAAAAGGAAAAGATACCTTAGTTTTTGGGTGATTCCATCAACCACCATTCCGTAATGTGATACCTAGTAATATCACATTCGCTGCCATTAATCATGTACAACTTAACAAATTTTGCCAAAAAAATAAGGAGTTAGCAAAGGCAATAATAACATAAAAACTTCCACAGTTGAACTTTTAAAATATAAATATCACATAAAAACACAAGGTCATTTGATAAGATAAAAGCTGGCATACAGATTAAGAGGCATACAACACACAATTCCTTTTAAAAAAATCTGAAATACAGAACAACATACCTTTAATAGGCATCAGAAGGCATTATTTAATGAGAGAGTTTTAGGAAATTAACCTCAAGATTCTAATTTTGATCTACGCTTAGAAAATTAGAGTGTGCCTACAATATTTAACTAATTGAGCAGTGTTGCACCTATGGTAAATTTTCTTCTCACAAGCCAATTTCTTTTATCAAAAAAATTATGTAATGTTATGCTCTGTAAGCTGTTACAACCACAATAATTTATGCCTGAATCTATAGATAGCTCTCACACCAAATTAAAATTAATTCGCAAAAAGAATGTGGTCACTTTTGAAGTATCTGTATCAAAAAATTTTGAATGTTGCAAGATGATGACAATATGCTATCTGCCCTACAGACCAGTACATGACATCAAGCCAAAATTAGCAAAGTCAATCACTAAAACAAATACCCTCTGCGACTAATAGCTTTCAAGCAACCAACCCAAGCAATGACTAAAACAATAATTATTATAAACTTTGTGTGAATCCATTTTTTTTAATCGGAAATTGTCAAGAAAAATTCTAAATAACAGCTCATGGATTTTAGATGACAGTCATTTTTGGCTTTGCATTTCCCCACTGAGATTTTAAAAGAAGTTTGGCAAGGCTCAGAATAATCGTTGATCTGATATATGTATTCCATCGTATACCAAAATTGCCAACCACATAATACCAATCTGTGTGTTTCATGATTTACCAGGCACTATTCAAAAGGATGCCTTTTATAACTTTACAAAAATTTAAGCTTGATTTGAATTTACAACATAAATAAGTAATGCCTAACCCACTTCTGCTCATGAACCCAAACTATAATTTGGTATAACTAAAGCCACTCATTACCTTACAATAGACATTTCTAAAAGTCAATATGTATGTAAAATTCTCAGACAATCTATCATTATTCATCAAATACTTATCAGTTATATTACTTTTGAATTCGCATCCTTTACCAGCACATAATCTATAAAAATATGAATCAGCAACTAAAATTGAAGGCCTAATAACATACCTGGCCTAATACAATTAAGTGATAACATTAATCTGGGATACTTCCTTACAGTTTTGAGACGAGACCGGAAATGTGATGCATTATTCCTCCAAGTCAAACTTCTCATTCAGGTATGAACAAAAAGTAAATTTGTGATTTGAATTTGCTATCTACTTCTGTGATGGGAAATAAGAGAAAGATTTAGTTACATAAGTTCAATTAGATTCCATTAAAAATAAATTTCAAGTTTTCTTTAGGAATCTATTTGAGAGTTCAAGTAATTACCTTTAATAAGGTATTTCAGTTCCATAGCCTTAATATTTCATAGAGAACAGAATACAAGAATTACCAACCCTTCATGTTAGCAAATTTCTTTATACAACACACGAAATACTGTCATTACTAATGTTTCAAAGAAAATATCCACATATTAAAGATGGATTATGAAAAATAAACCCAACATTCTCATGAAAACCAAGCATGGATAATGTGACTAACTAAGGATTAAATGCTACAGTTATCACAAATGAAATTGGTACCCCCAGCCAGCAATGCATTGCAAATTATCTCACTTTTTGCTTTGTGCAAAATAGTCAAGCACCAGTTTCCAGCCATCACTGAGGTAGATTGGCTTGAAATACAAATGAAAGCAAAAATTTCAAACAAAGCCCCTTTTCCATATAGGATGTAATAACAATTATATAATTTCTCAGGTTACGTGAATAATATTATGTATATACCTACATTAAACTTCACATGCATATTCATGAATGTTTTATTTATTTCTGAAGTCAACCTGGTATGACAAGGAATTTTTACTATCAGTTTATAGCAAGGGGAAGACAAATTAATAATGTAAGAATAGGATCCAAAATGTTTCTCACATTTTAAGATTTTCTCCAGGTACAGTCTTGCAGTACTGATGAAATAATGCCTGTTGCATTAACCATTTGACTTTGTTATTAAACTGAACGAAGACTGAAAAATTCATAGTCCATATAAAATTCATCAAACTTTCACCAATATTGAAATGGGCAACATTAATTGCATATAGCTCCAATGGCTTATTTATACAAACATGACTGCAAAATAATATTAAAGTTATGACTGCCAAAATGCTAAGTTAAAGAATAATTATACAGTTAAAGCAGAGAAATCAATATACATGCATAACGTAACTCAGATTTAAAATTAAAAAAGAAATTATCCAGGGGATAAATTAAGAAATCTTAAAACTGCATTCCTTTGATTTGAAGCCCCTTAGAAGAAGAGGAACTGCACTAACCACAGTTGTAAAAATTAAGACTACATTCAGCCCCTATTTGCAAGAATCTGATTTTAAAAACTCATGACCATAATTTACTTTCCTCTGAAATTAATTTACACATGGCTTAAAAATATGCCTGCTAGAACTTAATATATACAAACAAGGACAGTGAAGCATTTATGACACTTGAAAAATTAACAGCTGGAAATTTTGTACACAAAACAAGCGTCTTCATTAATTTAACAGTTGATCAATACATTGTTTCACCAATTATGTATGTCAGCTCAATGTTGATCCAATGTTTATAGATCAAGAATTTGATAGTGGCAGCATGCAGCAAAACATACACTGGTACCAATTAATCTTCAGAAGGGTATTACAGCCAGGGTAAGCAGTTGAGTTCCAATCATCGAGTTACAACCCTGAAACAAAGCTGCAATCTTCACAAGACCAATGCTTTAGGCACAGGCAAGTAGACCCATTTTGGAAGGAAGATCCCATGCTCCTAAAACAGATGAAGGGGTATCTGCTGTGTTTGGGTCCATTCCTATAAGTGTATTCAATTTCATTTGCTAAATTACCATGGTTGTCATGTTGAACTAACCAAAAGTAGTTTACACCAGGGTTGATAACCCCCAATGAAAGAATGAATGGTCACATTTTCAGCATTGTTGATATTTAAGGATATCTCAACTTATATATACTATAAGGGCATCTGACAAAGACTTATCCTCTCTCCTAACCCTTTTCCCATTCCATGCCCACTATCCCCATTCCCTTCCGCCTATCAGTTTCATTAGTTTGGTTTTACTAGTATAGGTGTATTGTAGAAGTTGGTAGTGTTCTGAACACTGGCTGTCGTGCTGTATTTTGTCTCTAAGTACCCCTTTCCTTCCGTTCTCATTTCCACTTGCACACTGCCAACTACCACCATAAAATGCTTGTGTCATATGATGTAACATCCTAATCAGAAAGCCACATGTCTGAATCCCACTCCAGAAATAGATGTAGTGTGGTCTTGTTTATACAAAGAATGTTCTTCAATAGCTTATATACTGTAAAACTACCTCAGGTTGCAGAGCACCTAAAAACTCAATTGCCACTACCCTCCCAGGTGTTCAACAAAAGATATATTCTCAATCAAACATTTCAAGCCATCCAAACATATTTAAAATAGCCTTTTGACAACAATAAATAAAGTTGAATAAAAGGACTGCTGCCCAGGTAACTAACATTGCAGAAATTTTGCAGCAATTAAAAATCTTATGATAAAAATACAAATATAATAATACTTACGTGATATAGGAAATTCCATCAGCCTTAAATAGAAGCCAAATTGGCATCAAAAAAACAAGACTCCCACTTTATAAGTAGCACAAACAGGAAATCAAACAAAATAATTAAAGATCTCAATTACCTAGATTACATTTTTTCATAATTAATAACAGTATATGTGAATATGTATCACAAAGTATGTTAGGAAAAGGCATTTTTTTCACAAAAATAATAAATTTAGAATACTTTTAAGTTTAAAATAAACTGGAAATTCCCACCAATAAATTTAGAAACAAAAATGTATAATACTACTGTGCTAACACTGATTTGGAATGAACAGAAATTTGTGCAAACAATGTGAACGAAAATTCTAAAGAATATATTTCTTTACAGCCTCCTCTCTAATGCAATCCATGAAGCACAGCTCAATTGAAGTAGTCAAAATGAATATCATTTTCACCAGGGTAGGTCCTTTATCAATTTAAAAAATGCACTGCAAAAAGTACACAAATCAGATAGCAGAATATGTCCTGGGATTTCTCAGAATAAGTTAGGTAATTACAGATGCACTTCAAGTTTGCACAACAACTAGACTGTGGTCCACCCGAACTGGCAATGCTGGTGAAGATGGTGTTGATGGCGGGGCTGGGTGAGATGCCGCTGCACCATTGCCAAATGCATGATTACCCCCCGAAGACAAGTAATTACTCTTGTGAAGTATGTGAGGTGCCTCATTGAATTCCTCAAGTTCATCACCATGGTAGCCCATATCTGCTGGGAGTAACAGCAGATACTGCTCACTTCTTGTGGGCCACAAAAGGTGGGTCATGACACAAAATGCCATGCAGTCAGCAGAATATGTAATACCTGCATTCGTTCCAGATGGCAAGAAAAATGGGCAGCATGTCCAGCAGAAAATAAAGGCAAATTAGAAGTGTTACATTTTTGTCCCCATTTTACATGCATATCTGCATTTTACAGATAAGTTGTCAAAATTTACAACTGATTTGTTCAGGTGGTTGGCATCTAAAGCTCCGTTATAAAACTTTATATCAGCATATACCTTTATATTAATGCTTATAGGAACAATAAAACTTACAACTTTTCTTTTGGAAATGTAAGGGTAGCCAATGGAATTGAACAGATTGGCATGGACCAGCCAGTGTAAGGTTCAGATACAAGCAGCAGACAGCAGTAATTTAAGTTTCTTAAAATTTGAAGGCCTTAGATCATCACACCTTTCTGTGAAGCAAGGTGTGATGATTTCAGTAAAGAAAATTCTTTTGAGGGACACACAAGTATGTTAAAAAAAATTTCTCTCAAGCATTCTTTTGACAAGGGTTGTACCTCATTTGCATTAGGCTATTCTTTCAAATTGCTCCTATGCCTCATTCCTTCTGATCCATTCAAAATTGCACCTCAAAAGTGAAACTGAACAACTCCTGAGTCTGCATAAACACATGACAATGTAATAAAAATGTCTGCCTGGTCCCAGATTATGGCATATCAGTGCCTGACTACAAATACTACAGACTTTTGGATATTAAAGAAGAATGTCAGGTGCTTAGCAAAATTTCTAAGAATTTGAATATTTCACCCAAACCAAAAGCAATAAGAACTTCTGTTGGTAGATGCCACTTGGTGAGTTTTTCACTTGCCTGTTAATTTTTTTTATACTACGCTCTTCTCCGTCTTCAAATTCCAAAATGGCTGTTGTTAAGGAGTTAAGTTTATCTGCATTAAGTTTTGTTTCAAGCTCAAGAAAACTGCAGCTGAAACCCACTGAATGGTAAATGAGGATTTTGGTGAGAAAGCTCTAAGCCAATCAAGAATATTTGAGTAGTTTAAACGTTTCAAAGATGGCTGGGAGACTGTGGAGGATGACAAATGTTCGGGTCGAAGGAATGTGAAAGAGGGTAAAGTGATCCTTGAGCACAGAAAACAGAAAAGCCATGACTTTTGTAATATGGTTTTGATGGTCATACGGGGTATGTAAAAGCATTTTAGCAGAGGTACTGGACATGAGATGAATTGCAACAAAGTCTGTTCCTCATCTTTTGAATTACGATCAACTAGATCATTTGAGGTGTCCAGTGAGCTGCAAGCAACAGTTCAAAATGAATCAAACTTCATGTCCATGGTCATAACTGCCGAAGAATCATGGGTGTATGGTTATGACCCAGAAACAAAGCAGCAATCTTCACAATGGAAGACACCATCCTCTCTGTAGCCAAAAAAGTACCCCAAGTTCACAGCAATGTCAAGTCAATGCTGATGATGTTTTTTAATTTATGGAATTATCCATAAGGAAATTGTTCCACCTGGTCAGACCATTACTAGGAACTTTTACTGTAATATTTTGAGAGGACTGAGGGAAAATGCTAAGTGCAAACAACCTGAGATGTGAAAGAGACTGGTTGCTTCACCAAGATGCCAGCACACACCTCACTCGTTGTGAGGGATTTCCTGACAAAATTACAACAGGACCACTGTCCCTCACCAAAACTTTTCACCCAACCTAGGCCCTTGTAATTTCTACCACTACACTAAAATGAAACTCCAGTTGAAACGGTGGCATTTTAACTCCATTAAAGATACCCAAGTGGAATCGCAACATGTTTTGAACATGCAACAGTCAGAGGACTTCCAGCAGTGCTTCCAATATTGGGAAAGTTCCTGGAATCGTTGTAAACTCAAGGTGACTATTTCAAAGGCGATGGCGAAAATTAGTATTTAAGGTAAGTTTTTTGGTCTTTACAAAATTCTCATAAATTTGGGTTGCACCTCATAATAGATCAATATAAATAAATGAAAAAATTTCAGAGCATGTTATAAGCCACCAAATTTTAAACAATAATTAAAAAATGGGCTGAGGGGGGTGTTAATTGTGTCAACCACACCTAAAGGATAATTTATGATCTTAATTCAAGTTCATCTTAAACATTAATTTTCTGAGAAATACCTATGCAGAACCAAATATTGTTCAGATACCCCAGCTTTCACTAAAAAATATATCCAAAGATGGATGGAAGATTTGACCACATCAGGCTTTAAAAAATGCTGCCTCAAGAATGCCATAGATGACACCCAGGATATCATTAAATGGAATGAAGAACAAAGACGTGGGTAATGAGGAGGACAAAGATAACATCCTCAGAGATGCAATATATTCAACTGATGAACATGAAATCTATTATCACTGATGAACCTTTTTAGTCAATTGTAGAGAGACCTTCAATTTAAAGGTGGCAGTAATTAAGACAGTTTAAATTACATTTTAATAATTATTGTTGTGATTATTTCTAAAAACTTGCATTGAAACACACAATTTTAAGTGCCTAAAATATAAATGCAAATTGTCATTTATTACCCTCGGAAAAACATTATACTTGTTACATTGGTCATTCAATCAATCAATCACAGTAATCAGCCAAAAGGTCGGTTTGGTAGGTACACCCCAGTACAAAGTCCACTGGCATGTGAAATTCAAACATAAGGGCAGGGTGGCCAGTTTCTTTCCCAGTACCGCCTGTGATTTCCCAGGATGGCCTGGTACCCGTAAAATGATAAACAGCTTGGGTCAGGAATCAAACCCTGGCCCTTCGGTCAGCAGTCCAGCGCTCTAACCACTGGACTATCACGTCCCTTCTCCCCATTGGCAAAGAATTTTCAAATTATAAAATACGGCTATAAGAGCCATTTCTGGTATCAATAAAACTGCCTCCTGCAAACCTTATTTTAAAAAATTTAAGATCCTGACCCAACCCTACATTCTAATATTAGAGGCATCAATATTTGCTAAAACATATCGCAGATTATTCACAATGAACATCAAGAACACCCTATCAAACCCATTATATACACTGCAAAAGGAATGAACTCACTCTCTCAGACTGAAGCCCATACCACACCATTAAACTCCTGTACAACTGACTAGGTATTCCCCCATCTCAAATCATTTTAATCAGTCCAAAAAAATTCAAGACCAATGTTAAAAACCATTTTGTAAAATAACCTTACTATACCATTGATTAGTATCTGGAAACTACATAATTTAATAATAATATACACATAAAATTAACATGCCTCATTTAATTGTATTTAGTAGTTCCTTTGTATTAGCGTAGTACTGCATGTATACACCATCATGTATTATTACATACTCATGTATAGTTTGACTTATTCAAACCAACTTTTGGGCAAATATTTGGAGGTCAAACTATACACAAGTGTGTGGTGTAATTATTGGACCAGATTGTATTTTTTTTATCTGTGATGTGCATCTTACTATTAAACCATTTGTCCAGCAAAAGTCGTCCTCTCATTTGTAAGCATTCCTAACAATATTGCATCATCTGTCCATTTGTATTCTCAGCTCATTTTTATCGATGTATTACGTATTTCCCTACTCATGGACTATAACCTTGACATGGTGGGAGGGCTTGTGTGTTCTGAGGACCCCTAGAACACTGCTGGCGGGAGCATGAAACGTGCTCCTGGTAGGGTCACCCATGCCAGATAGATCAAAGGCTATGAGCCAGACGAAAGGTAGTCCACGCAACATCTGTTCCTCAATGAGGTGGCTGCAAAGGTGTCTCATCCCAGTGGGGCAGGTCACATTAAAAACAGTATTGAAGAAGGCAACGGGAAAGCACCTCAATTATTTTCCCCAAGAAACAATGATGGACACTAAAATGATAATGAGTCCTGGCAACAACGGGACCAGGCCCAGAGAGCTGGGTGTTGTGCCCAGCAGCGAGGGAGGCAAGGCCTCCTCAGTCGTTATCTCACGAAACCCAAGAACAGCCGAATCGATAGCAGTGGAAAAGAAGACTCAGAAAGAGGAAAGAAACTGTCAGAATAGGGACTTAGAATGTTACGACGATAATGAGTACAGGAAAGATAAAAAACATTAAACAAAAGATAGAGCACGGAAATATATATGTGCTAGGCTTGTGTGAGGTGAGATGGAAGGATAGTTAGGGGATTATTGGAGTGGTAGTTATAGACAGATATACAGCGGACGGGAAGAGAGCCAGCATGGAGTAGCAGTGGTATTAAAAAAGTAGGGAAGAGTAGTAAATATAGAGTAAGTAAATGATAGAATATTGTTGACAGAGTTTAAGAAGAACCAACGAACATGATTTTAATTCAGGTTTACTTGCCGACAGGCAATCATAGGGAGGAAGAGGTAGACAGTGTATATGACGAGCCCGAAGAAATGATTAAGGATATTCCTGGAGGAAAACACTTGATAGTGATGGGAGACTGGAACATGGTGGTGGGCAAAGGGAAAGATGGTATTGAGGCAGGCGAATAAGGAATGACCACGGAGAGAAAGCTGTCGAGTTTTGCAGGGGGAATAATTTAGCTAAATCAATACCTGTTTTAAACACCACAACAGATGTAAGTACACATGGAAAATGCCGGGAGATTCGGGGAGATATCAAATAGACTACATAATGGTTAG
>LYUA01004473.1:15847-29951 GCA_002093875.1 Calopteryx splendens | reverse complement strand
GAATAGATAGCGATGGGTGAGGGCACAGTGCCCTATCCTCAACCGAGTAATGGCGACGTCTTCCCTCCGACAACTCCTGACTGAAGTGGGCCACGCTGAAGTCACGGGCAGTATGGTACGCAGTTTGTTATTGCCGTTCATGCGCCGTCATGTAGTTTAATTATCATACATTTCTACTCGCTGCGTCATCTTCGGTGTTACCTTTAAAAAAAATCACACTGGTCAACACCAACGAAATTGATTTCATTTCTCATAAGTGCGTACTAAAACTTTTTGGCGAGGATTGGGAAGCAAATTAGACTGTGCTTTTAAAGAAGTGGGAGATTATCTTCTTCTTCCACTATGGGCGCACTCCACCATATCTGATCCGATTTTTGTGCATCATCTCAGGGAATCATTCGCCGGCAAATTTGTCCAGGAAGGATTAAAATCTCTTCATTTTTTTCATCGCAGCGCATCATCCTCACGCAGAGGTGACTTGGATATAGATCGGCTTTCGGGAACTCTGCTCTTCTCCTTCCGAATGAATGCTTGCGGCCCCGCGCCCTCCTCTTCTTTCTTCTTTCTCTGATATGTCTTTCCTTCGCTCTGCTATCTTTAAGTCGCGGTCGACGTCTGCGTTCGCTCCATGTTTTCTTAAATCTAATTCTCGCTGTCGCCTTCTTGTTTTATTAGCCGATCCCAATTCGGTCAAACTCCACCAAATCCACTTGCTCAGTCTGCAGTCGGGGTGTTACTTTTTTTTCTTAAGGACGGGTCACCATGTCAAAGCGTCGTCATAAATACCTGCATGCCTGGAAAAGAAAGCCTTGAATGATGCTGGAAACGTGAATTTTTTTAAAAACGTTTTTCGACCCGGTGTGGAATTTCTGTGGTCTTGTCCTTTTTGAGACTCACAGACTCTCTGTCCCTTTGAATTCTCGTTTCAGTCGCGTCAGGATGAAAAAAATCAGATTTGATTCCGACGTGTAAGGAATTATTTTATTTCCTTGCGCTGAAATGCGCGATTTGTCATTTTGCACGTAACAAATTATTTTCGAGAACATATAACTAATTGCTACTCCTACATTTAATCATTCAATTACGAATATGACCATAACAATATACGTGCTCAATTATGTACATTTTTTCTTGTATCCGAAGGCCAATGGCGATTTTTTTCCGCTTGCCGCGGGATATTCAAAAGTACCTTAGTTATATAGGACATCAAGACCTCCGGTGACATGTGACCTTTGGAGTTACAGCGTGGTTAGGGACAATACCTCCATAGAATCTAGAACACGCCCTGAAAATTAAACTTTAGTCCGCCGTCCGGGAGGAAAATTCCTAAACGACCACCTTTTCGGGAACTCAACACAGTCTTCATGGACTGAATTTTTGTGAGGTTAAAACGGAATAATATGTTCTTACGAAATACCGTACATATAATGCCACACAGTAACCGTCACCGTGCGCACAGCGCCACCATCCTCGAGGTTAAATCCACAGTCTTCCGTTTGAAAGTGTCGTATTACATCGTAAATTCATTCAAAGCTGTTTAGGGGGCTAGTCCCAAGTATTTGACCGAATTACCACGCAGAGGAAGTGTAAATTTTATCATAATTTAGTAATTAAATCAGGATGAAAGAAACATAATTTTGTTTTTAATGCGTATATTTTAAGAAAATATAAAATCCATTTCGATAAAAAAATTTGCTTCTTTTTCTGCTTTCAGTCTACGTTTCCCGTTGCCCTACATTTTAGAACATTGTGTCCTACATTTTTTTAAGTTGGCCTGTTTACCCATGAAGCACAGCTTCTGTGTGTCGCAATATCTTAGCCAATTTTTTTTGCCTTTAAAGGAAGGTATCTTTTGAGCGTTCCCTCGGTGGCTCTCTTCCGTGTATTTTATATGTGTACACGTTCATCAATCTTCCCCGGATTGTAACAGAACGAAATTCATCGTGTCATTTTTCATTGGAGAGTAAAATAGATCAGCATATGTATGTTAAGACCAGGAATGAGACCTAACGCTCAGTGCACTGAAGCTCTTACTTCTTGGTAAATTTTCTTGAAAATAAAAATGTTGTTCTGCCTTGGTTAAAACGGCAGGATGTCATTAGTCAAGCATATATTTTTGATTTCATCAAAGATTCATTCCCCTAGCCCTGCAGCACCTCGTCATAAGAATACAGGAATACTAATTGAGTTCCGCCCCTTCCAAACACGAGAGGGGGCGGTGAGGGATTGAGTGTGAGTTAGCCGATCGATGCGAGAGGGGCATTGGAAGGCGGCGGAAGATCGCTCTTAGCAGCCGCCGCCGTCTCTCCTCCGTGGGGCGGTCGTTATTCCTTACGGAGTTAAGGAGAAGACGCGTATGACTTCCGGTGCGTCCCTCCCCCGCGGTCCGTGTTCTCGGGTGAAGTAGAACACTCCCGCCAGTGTCAGTGCAGTTGCGCCGAGGTACCAAGTTTGAACTAGAGAGACCAGCGGAGGTGGTCCTTAAATTAGGTGTGTAGTATCATAGAGTAAAGACCTATATTCTATGGCAGTACGTGTAGGTGTTTACTCTATGGCAGTACGTGATGACATTTGGTGGGCGGGGGGGGCTTTGATAGTCCTATCCATCCAGGGCCCTCCGTCGTATCCGCGTCATCAGCTTTACCCAAACTGTGTTGAAAATTGATTTTTTTTGTTTCCTTATTGCTTGTGGGTTCTTTCATTCGTATGCTGTTTGGGAATACTGGGAGATTTTTCATCCAGATGTTTATTTGGGAGTGGATGTTTTGTCTACATGACCTTTTTTTATTTAGATTTTGAATTTTTTGAGGATGCTTCTTTAGAGAATATGAGTTTATTTTAGTGATTATTATGTATCTTTGTTTTTTAATGGAATTTCTTTTGTTTTCCTTGGTTTTGAATTTTGCTATGAGTAATTTTTAAAAATGTTTTATTTGTTTGTAGAATGTTCTCTCTTCTTTACTTTTTCTTATTTTTGTTTAGTGCTATCAACCTGAGCATATGCAGACATGTATTTATAAACTTTTGTATACATAATTTGCTTTTGTGCGGCTATATTATTACATTTTTAATTTTCATTGTGATTTTTACCCTGAATGTGTGAAATCACTCTCTGGACTCTGATGGGCCTAATTTCGGGAACCTCTACGCACACCTATCAAACCAACCTTCGGTTTACTTGCTGCGGTTGGTGGGTAGGGGATGTTTTGGTCGGAGCAGTAAATATTTACGAGCGTTTGTTCACACCGTAATCCGTGCTGGAGTCAGTCATATTATCATTCATAATGAAAATGGTCACCTCCCCTAAGTTCCGTGAAAATATTTTCCTGCTATCCAGCCCAACGTACGCGTGGATTAAACGGTTCATTGGGAATTGATGATATCAATAAATTTCTACTTTTGTTGAGAATAAAAAAAAGGGATGGTAAAGTCAAACCTTGCTGGCGAACAAGGGGTTTTCCTCCGGCCGCTCATTGGCGGCACATTCAATGGTCCCTTTTTTTTTAATGCCTAGTGTCGAAAGTGTGCTTCACCCTGAACTGAATGTTCTTGTTTGTGAACACATCCGAATGTCCTTTTGCGTCCCCCTCCCCCTCCCTTCACTACGCGTTCCCTCCTCGGGGATAGCTGCGTCTCGTCCTCCTCCTACTCCAAGGGAGATCCGTTGTTTGGCGCAAAGGGGCAGCGGTACATGCCGGTAGTCACTCCAACGATTTGCTTGGATGTCCGTTGAATGTTCAGTTCTTGAACCAAGAGAGCGTCGTCCGGGTCGTCAAAGCGACCACTTCGGTGGGAAGTAGCCTTCTGCTTCATATTTTCCAACGGGGAACAATTTGAGCGAATGTTGCTTCGGAAAGCGAATGTTATTTTCTCGTTTTGGATCCGGGAAGACGTCTCCTTTCGGAATCTCAAGTCTTCGTTTCCAATTATAAGAGAAACACAGACACTTCGCAATTTTCCACTTAATAAAATTTAATACGACTAGTTTCGATGTCACTACATCATTCTTCGTTTCCAATTATATTTAATGGAATGACCTTCTGAAAGAAACCTTTTTAAGTTATTGTAAGGCTCGTATATTTATGTTAATTTGATATTTATAATCAAATGTGATAGTGAATGTAAGTTTTACTGTAATAACTACTTTAGCCGCCATAGGATGGGTAACGAGGGTTGTGATTAAAAGTCAGCAAAAAGTATAAAGTATGCATTTATGCATTATAATTTATGGTTTACATATAATGTATTTATTTATTTACTAATTTACATTGCAATTGGGTGATGAGCTGGATCTTAACGTAATGCCCTTTGGGGGCCTAGAATAAAAAATACCTCCAATGACATAAAATAATTAATTAACAGCATGCATAGCATACATGAAGGTACACATGAAATGCACAACTTACAGTAGAGCCTTCATAGATAGAAACTGGAAATTAAATGCAGAAATGGGTGAAACAACATTATGCGTCAATAGGTACTCTTAGGATGTCATATTTATATGCACAATATTTACATCAAATGGAAACTCGGAATACATAAATAATATTTTTTGTCTTAAGTTTTGGTGCTCATTACCTTCACTTTAGGTTAATTTTTGAGGCTGCTCTATAAATGAGCACATATGATATTCCCTTCGGAAAAATATATGTCTGCTTACAAACGTTTCCTTGTAAGTAGAAATATACTCTCTGTTTAAATTAACTTTATCCATTTCGGAATACCTTATCGTATGAAGCAATGATGCCCATCCATAAGTATCAGTGGTGATCCACCAGCATAAAGGATGTCACTTCGCTTTCGAATAACAAGGGGAACGAAACATTCGTTCTTTGTCATCATGTGAAGCAGTGATTCAATGTCTTGACTGAGATGCTGACTTTGCGCAATCGGTAATCGATTCCAGTGGAACTCGCGCGCGGTGTTTGGTGCTGCCGTCCCCGAGTGAACTGCATTTATCTCTAGATTTTTCCTAAGGCTTTTACAAACCACTATTTTTCAATGCAATTTTTCGGTTGGTGATTCGAGCTGCGCAAACATGCCAGTGTTTCGATACGGATCGAGGAGTCGTACAGCGATTTCCTCGGTGGGTCGAGGGTGTCCTCTCCCCCCTGTGTGACCCCTGGCGTCAACCTCAGACAAAATCAATAGCTATGAGTGAGGGTTCCTCCTTCCCGTGGGCATCCCATATTTCGTTGCCAGTTTGAAAAATGGGACATTTTGAGCGCGCGGTCGGGCGCCCGGAAGGGAGATTTCCGTGCATTTAAAGGGGCGAGTGGGGGACGATTTCTCTCCAGGGACCGAGGATTCATGAAGTGGGGCGCCCTTCGGGAGACTCGCCGCCCCCTCGAACCGCCAGCTCCTTCCTCCCGTCCCGCGCTTCTTCCCCCAGGGTCCTCCGGCCACGAGCTAATTTCCTAAGATCCATTTCCTTTTACTAATCTGGGATTAAGTACACGTTAATGTTACCTGTATTTAACCCAATCATAAGAGGAAGAACTCGCTCAATGTTTCCATGTTTTTAATGCACGATTTATTTTAGGTCTCCACAGATTTATTTGAAAGAAAAGAATAACCATGGGCTTTTAAGCCATCGTTAGATCCTAATGATGCTTCGTAGACGAAATGTGTGGTGTTTATTCTTTCGTTTCCAATAAACCTTAACTCCAAGTCGTGTGCGTGTAAATTACTATTTAACACGCTTCAAACGAATAGAATGCTCATTTACCGGAAGTAGTATCGAACCCGACTGGTCGATAGCGAACTAGTGTAAGAGAGTGACTCTGATGCACCTAAAGCCGATCTTCCCAGCGTAGATATTCCTATTCGAGTCAACTTCTCCGCGTAATTGCTACTTAGCCATAAATATATATAGATTTTTATTATTAAATGCATAGCTATATAGCTTTAGATGTACTGCACAGTATGAACGTTCCAGACACGAATGTTCTCCATTCTATTAAGAATCATAAGCAATATGCTCTATTGTGATTTCAGTGAACTCTATAACGAAACAGAAGCGCTACTTCCAGCGGTCAAATTTTCTGCACTCCGTAGTTTACTCTTATATAATAAAGCACATACCATCTTCTCCATATATACGCTCTGGTTGAGTAATGCCTAATTTAAAAAATGTTTGTCCTTGCGGCCATTTATATCGGAATATAAATGCGTCTTACAGTCTTAGAAAATCCATAAAACTCCTTCTTATCAGCATACACATAAAAACTCGAGTTTTGGGAACCACCTTTTGCAGATTGTATTCATAAGAAAAGAAAATTATTTTAAATATAATAACACTCATTAATTATATTATTACCGATACACCAATTAACTTGAAATGTGTCTTACTTTCGATAGGTGATAAGAGTAATGTATCGAAACGCATTTTTTTCATCTTCCCAAACCTCTCTCGGAACTCATTGTAAGTTCCCCTCACCACCCCCCGCCCTCTCACCTACACCCTCTCACGTGACCTTTCCCCAACCCTTAAGGTCACTTCGTCCAACCCTGACACGACGAGCGTGGGTCTCGTGTGACTAAAATGAGCCCGTTTGGCGTATGGTATAACTATTGCCATCGGGACAGCCAGCGGCCCGAGATTTAGCACAGATTTAACGGAGGAAATTATGTTATTTGTTGGCATTTGGTTTTCATTAACAGGGGCTTTTAGAAACGCCATTAATTGTTCGATGGTCGTATACCTGATCAAAAAAAAATATTGACCATTTTTTCGGTGTTAAATTTTAAACTTTCGGCGGAATAGGACTTGTTTAGTTTATATTCATGGAAAGACCGTCCATTTCTTATGTTTGAAAGCTTAAATTACTTCTTCGCCGGTGAATGGGATGCTGGAAGTCTAATTTGAAATTGTATGAATATTTCCATCCTTAAATTTCTGCAGATCAAACATGAGTACTATATTAAGTCTACCATTGTTTTGTGGAAAACATGTTAAAGTAATAACGCCTGTATCCATTTTTTTCGTTTAATAGGCGCTATCATTTTTGAGAAGCATTATAAAAACTTGCTAAAACCTTTCGCGCTGAATATCACGGATGAGTGATCGGCATATATCTAAGGGTCTGAGAAATTGTCAATTTAGTCACGTGCTATTGTTTATTTTGAACCTTATATTACTGCTTTCAATGTATTTTTCACACGATGCAGTGAAATTGTGAAAAGAAACTTAATTCACTTCGTGAAGTCAGCTCTCCATTCTTCGCGGTCCAATGCTACATCACCGTTACGTCCTGAAACGTCTTCTTTCTTACATCCATCTATATTTATCCTCTGCATTTTCACCTTAGTTTTCCTCGAGGGTTCTTTCCTTCACTTTTCCTTTCTATTGTGATCCTAATGAATTAATTTTGCCGCAAAAAAACTTTGCCTGGGATGCACAATAAACTTTGGGATGATGAGTGAGAAGAGATGATAACTTTGGGCCAGCCCAGTCGTCCGAAACCTCTGTTTGAGAAGTGAGGACGAGCTAAAAATGTTGCACTTTTTGAGTTTCTGGTATGGAGAGGAAAATTATATGGAAGGAGAGGCAGGGAACTGTCGGAGAAGATTAAACTGCATTTGTCGCTTTCGGAAGCAGCTGCGTGTGGCGCTTTCTCGACCTGGAGAAAGATTTAAATGTGGTGGGGAAGAGAGGAAGTTACACAACGGAAATGGCATAAAAAGTGAGTGGAGTAGATAGATATTGAGAGATGGTGGAATAGTAGAGGAAGGTAGAGGAGAGGCGTTTTGGATGGTTCGAAGTCAGATAGGGAGTACAAAGAATTGAATAAAAAATGCCAACCAAGTGACCGACTGACTAAAAAGAGTTTTACCAGGGTAAAGTCCGAACGGGTAGATATAGTTTCTAGGGACCATCCCAAACCTACCTTTAATGGGTTGAGTATCTATGATAATGATTACGTTCTTGACCACTTTTCATCCACTGATAAATCGTGCCTTGATTTCATGTCCCGATGCGCCTCGGTGGCGGATGACTTTGAGGATTCGCGGTTTCAGACTTGAATGTAAAGAACCTTATTGGTGGTGGCGTGGATTCCATGCGACCTAGGTGGCTTTGTTCCTCCCACGCCGAAGATTAGCTCCTTAGATACTCTAATGATGTTTGTTCTACCTAGTAAGTAATGACAACGTGAGCTCACCCTCTCTTTTGTCTTTCTTCCAAATGCGTCCCTGATATAATTGGAAGTAAAAGAATAAGGCATTTCAAAAGATATTGTGACCATATGGACCCAACGGAAAAACGGGGTCCCATGTGTCATGGGACCGTTTTTCGTAGCGTCACAAATTTCAACGGCACTAAGAAAGAAGCCATGTTGAACCCAAGTGCTTGCTAATAGGTATTGAACTAGAAATATAAATACGATATGCCGGTTTGATTTAATAAGAAAATGAAAATAGTATATTTTCATCGTGGTCGTTTCTTAAGATTTTCCAGGACAAATGTTCTAGATGCCAGTTCTTGCAATTAAGAGCGGGGTAGCTCCACGAATACGACACTGCTTTCATAGCTTATCATGGTTTCGGAGAAACATAACTAGTCTATGTGTTCAATGTATTGTTACAAATTCGTAATTGCTAAATAATTGCATTTTTCTAATAGAAATCTTCGGTCGACAAATATTTTGCTCGCCGCGCATTTATTATTTATTACTCTAGTAACCGTAATCTAAGCCTAGTAAAACCAACATAAATGGATGAAATAGTTTAAGAGACGAAATAGTATAGATGGCTGATTGAATTAAAACGCACTTCATTTTTCCTACCTCGAATTGGATTTTGTACTTTGATACACTGGAGATGCATATATCTTAATTTTTATTATTCTTAAGGTGGATGGTGAAAGCACGTGCTAAACTAGTGCCGCTGAATCACTAAATCAGAATAGTAAATAAGGCGGTTTTCTTTCATTTCCATTCATCGGTTGCCGTACACACAGATGAAATGAAGTCTGCCCGCAAGGACCTTCGACGCTAAGAGCTTTGGTCGATCCATTATCATCTCCGCAGGCTGTTTATTTTCACTTTTCTTATTTCAGTTCTCTTGAGTCGGTCATGATGTCCGACTTCCTCCCGCGTGCGGCGGCTCATTGCTATTTTTGCACCGCCTGCGATTTTTTTTGATGTTCTTCTCCTTTACGAGCTCATGTTTTTGATAAGCCCGCATTTTTCTCCGTTTATTTACGCCTCGGATCTCCGTAACCACGCACTCGTCGTCCCTGTGCCCCACGTTCAAAATAAGATCTGCTCACTTCAGTATTAGCAAATAAAACCCCGAACCTTCGAGTAGCATGTGTGCCATGTATATGACGTTTCTTTGTGGCGCGCGGTTTAATTTCGGAGCGGAGATTTTTCCAACGTGGCTAATTTTTAAAACCTGACGTATTAAAAACTAAATTACTTTACGAGTTCATTCCGCTTTTTAAATTAAATGTCATTCTTTCCTCCATTACATTCCCTTGCCACACCTGCTAACTACTGACCGTGCGGAAGTATATGAGGACCATTCCGAAATTTAACGTTATTTCCGCTGTCAAAAAATAAGTTTTTTACGTTATGTAAACATATTTCTTCATGTGTATTTTCTGTAGAAATGCCAGATTAACCTTTGACACCAACCACCACTACAGTTTAAATTAATTTTTTTTTATTATTTCAATTTTTTCATATTTTAGTCACAATCATATCTCTTCTTCGTATCCCTGAAGAACATGGAAGGCATCATCAAACGTTTCTATCATTCCAAGGGATAAATTTCCACTAAATGCCAGTCAAAGGAAAACAAAAACGTTATGTAGTAAATGAAAATATTATATGTATACTTTTAAAACTATGCAAAAAGCATATGCTTGCCATGTACTGTGCCCTCATCTGCTTCGAAACTGATAACTGTGGAGACTACTCCCCCAAGGTCTTGGACTGTGGAAAGAACGGATTAGTAACACAAGAAATACCCTAGATATGCTAACTGCGATGCGATGCTAGATAACTGCGATGACATAAGTTCGCGCAACCACCTCTCGGGTGGGATGATGCGTGGACAAAAATCAATCAGGCGCACATTTCAATATACTAAAACTAATCGCGGGGCAAATGCCTGAGCTTAACGGATCGCAATATTCACGACCCTAAGTGGTCCACACGTAAGCCTAATCGCAGTGTCCACGTCCTGTGGTGTCCTTTCGTCCGGGGATTTTTTTCCCTCGTATAGTCTTTATTCCTCGGATCACGTTGTCGTGTGGAAAGTAGAGGAGAAATAAAGTTTTTTAATAAATCTAAATTCAACCCCCGAAATTTCGATAATATATTAATCACATAAAATAATGTTGTTTTTTTTGTTACCTAAGGCCTGGTTGGCGAATAGCCATTAAAGTATAGAGTCATTAATTTTTAGTTGCTGCATTTGCTAACTAAAATGATGTATACGTTCATTGTTAACTTTGCAAATTAGCCCAAATCCATAATTGTAAAAGACATTGTGTATTCAACTATCGTCATAATGCCGAAGGTTGAGCAATTTCTGGTTCGGGTGATAATAATTTTACAGGAAATTAGTTCTCTTTGCAGAATAAAAATAATGCAAAAACGAGTCGAGCAATGTTGGAAAGCTCATTTAAAGAAGCACACATTTTGAAAAAATTATATATATTTTTTAAATTTCCTGAGAAAGACTGTGCTTACATTTTCACCTAATGGTTTCGCTCTCGTTAACGGAAATATGGGTGTAAAACTTTGGTATGAATGGGCAAAGTCTTACCATGTCATATCATTTTAGATTAGTTATCATGCTGTGGTTCTTCTGGGCAAGAGGCCTGACCTTTAAATAGTAAATTCAACAGTTCGATGAGAATTAATATTTTGAATTCCTTGAACTTAGAAGTGAAAAACTGTGTAAGTAATATATTGCCGAAAATTACAAAAAATGCTCCGCATGAGCATTTTTTGTACTAGGACTAATCTCCTCGAGCTTTAAAAAGATAATGACGTTTGACTACTGTGACAGTAAGGAACGAAAAAATATGAAAATGTGAAATAGATGGAAATATTAACAAAGTACATAAAAATGAGTCATATTAATAGGATGCAATTCAATAGCATCTAAATAGATGATGAAGGCGTATGAATAAACCAACTAGAGTAGTAAGTTCACAAACGTAATTTAAATTCATGAACTCATTAAAAGCATATAAAGTAAATACTTTGCAAGATCCTTATGAAAGCCATGAATATATTTGCCGAAATTTTTTAGGTTAGTCAGTCGTCCATCAAGGGTGGGCATTCTCAGCATTAAAAACAGCAATTAATTCAATGTATGCGCAAGATCCATCCTAAATGAACATATCCGATAGTCTGCCTGCTTTTTAATAGGTTAAACATAGCAAAGGGCACATCGAGGATCTAAATTTGCACTTACTGTATCATAGGTCCAAGTCTAGGCCATCGTCACCAAATCCTTCTATCATAAGTATATAAAACATATATTTTCATCTGGAAATTATAATAATGATTATCAGAATGTACTTGCTATTTGAGGAAACTCCATCTGATTATCCTTTGAACTTATCAAGTAAATATCTCGTTAGGACGCTCGCAAGGAGAGACAGCCGTCTGTCTTTAAAAGGTCTCGCTCCAAGTAGGCCATAATTCTTCACGATGGGTAATTAATATCGGCAGTGAGTGTTTTGGTATTGTTATTTATAGCTTGGGAACGTAAGTTTACCGCATCTGATATGCGATAAATTTTATAGGTTGGTATAGCGGGTGAGCCTTGAAAGTTTTAATCGATTCCACTCGCGTCAAATAAATTAATTTAGTCCATAGATTCCCAAAGTAATTTGGCCTACCGCCCCCTTTTCAGGAAAGAGATTACTCACCGCGCCCAAGGAAACAAGCGTATTAAAGCGAGCAGAGAGAGAGCGGCATAGTGACAATTTTTAAAATGTAGAATCTATGTTTCTACGGAAGTAATGAAAGATTTTGTTATAAATTAGACACCTAGAAGCATGAAATAAAAAAATTATTTTATAAAATCAACGAGAATAACATGTACATTGCAAATACAATAGCATTAAAAATTATTCTAATGAGAGGAATGGACCTGATGATTTGTCATTAATCCAATGATGTTTGGATCTTGGATTGGTAATGGATGTTTGGATTAATTTTTTCAGCATAATTATTAAATCAACCCGTTAAACTATTTCCAGTTGGTTTCAGGCAGATGCAGTCAGTATATTGTGTCCCCCAATTCTAGTATTATTTTTAAAAAGCCTTAATACGCACTTACTATGCACAAGATGAGACACGTTTGCTTGCCAACTCTTTCTTATTAAGGCCTGTTTAGTGCGTTTATTTGAAAAATAAAATAATCTCAGCAAGGAGCAATTTTATTCATAATAATTGAGAGTAAAATTGCTCCTTACGAAGAACGTGTGAATATCTTTTTAGTCACTATTTTTACAAATTTAAACTGGAAAATTCTCTTTCAAAACATCAGGAGTAAATGTCAGAGGACACCCCACCATTCAAACTAAGTAAGAAATATTTTACCCGTGAATGTACTTGATACTGTGTTAATGCACTTATTTTTCCTCACTTATGTTACTGTTGTAGCCTGTTAAGCAATGTTGATGAAGAAACTCACAATATACTTCAGGTGGCAATGCATGCTGTTGTGCGTGATTTAAAACGGTGGGATCATGTTAACATACAGAAAATAAAATGGCTCAAAGTAAGAGAAAAGTGGAAAAATGTGTCTTTTGTTACAGCTTTCGCGCTCCCTTTTTGCCCCCCTCCCCCCGCACCACCTCAAAACATTCATTTTCAAGAACCATGACGGAGCTACTTTATCCCATTACAGCAGCATTCTGAAATATTTATACCATAATTATTTCACAGCTACCTTCCCACGAACTTGGAATTCACTACCAGATAGCTTATAAGTGTGTCACTACATTGGTAATTTTAAAATAAAATTATTTGAAGCCCTTTTGTCTGAAATGGTACGAAATTTATGAAATGTAAATATTATTGAATCGAAAAATGAATCAGAATCCAACCTACCGGAGAGGTTCCGTACTTTTAAAGGATATGTGAAAGACGTCTTGTTATTATATGTATAATTATGTATGTTACTAAAGCCCCATTAATATAATTATCGCTTCGCGCGTAATGTGTAAAGAAAGGAAGTGGAAATAAATGATGATGCTACAGTTCGTTTCCATTGGGGCATGCATTTCGGCTTATATTTCATATTTTATATTTCTTCTTTATTTGACCTGGTCACGGTCACGTTTACAGGTGGTCGTAGAATTAAGGTTGAAGTCAGCGTTACGGAGAATCAGGCAATTCCTGCCTGTTAAATGTGGTCGTCTAACAGAGATAGTCGTCAAAACAGGTTCCGGTTATATTTTAAGCAAAGCGCTTATAATGATATCAATATGGCCTCAACAATTGTATATTATTTGTACAAATACAGAAAGACGAACTTCCCATTCTCGAATGGTTTCTTCTTATTTGAATCAACATTTCTCAAATTCACTATTAATGGACGAATTGCGTCTTTCAGTCAGAATCACTTATTTTCTCGGGTTTCATTGTTTTCGATACTTATTTTTTCCTTACAGCGGGAACTGGTAGATATATTTGCTTATTTTCGGTCGACCTCAAATGAACCATATTGCCTTCCTCTAAGAATTATAAGCTTGAAACTGAAAAAATTACCCATTACTTTCATTTTCATACCGTTAAGTTCATACACATAATAAGTTATTTAAATTTGGGTTGTGTATATCTTTATTTCGAAATTTAGTATTCAAAATGCTCTACTTATGATAGGATAAAAACTGAATAATTTACAATATGAATTAATAAATGACAATGTGATTCAAAAGGAAAACATTTCTACCAAAGCAAAATTGCCCATTCAAATCGATCAATTATTCTATGAATGACTGATTGATTATGAATTGATGAACTACTATGATTAAGAGATTTTTTATAACAATATTGAAAAATAATGATAAATTTAAATATTCTAAAAAAATCTACATGATACCCCGCAAGCCGCCGCTAGGGCGTGTGGC
>LYUA01004472.1:71651-82719 GCA_002093875.1 Calopteryx splendens | reverse complement strand
AACAGCATAAAAACTATTCCTCCTCGGAAAGTAGCAAAACTTTTTTTAAATTATACAATATAAAAAATTGTGATAGAACTAGAATAATTTTGTGAACTGAACATCTGGTTTTGCTGGGCATGAACATTTCTATCCATAGATACTACACTTTCCAGTTTATTATAAATACAAATACCTATATTTGTACGTCCACAGTGTTTTGATCCATGGACTTTCCTTCCAGGAGAGTTTGATATGTACACGCACTTAATAGCATATTCTATTTAATTTAATCACTCTCACGGTGGTGGGATTGTAGGAGTGATTAAACACAGGTTCCTCTCTGAATCTAAACTAGAATTGAAAAATCAAGAGGAATCTCACCTGATAAAAGGATCAAGGTAGAAAGCTCCAAGAGTTTCTCCAGATGAAGAATCATTGAGAGCATATAGTCGAACATCTGGATGCCATGCTGAAGATCCTTTCATGGGCAGAGGTAGAGGCTCCACATGCACTGAGAAAAGCTGGCCGCATAGCCTAAAGAGACCATCAAGAACCTTCTCCAAAGGGAAAAAGGCTCGCAGGCCATCTTCCTGTGAAGGATATAAAAAATGCCATCATAAGACATTTGAGCCTAGGTTGCAACAAAATAACTACCTCTGAGCTTAAGCCAGAAAACATGAAAAGAAAATCACAGTAATCAACCCCGAAGGTAGGTTTGGTAGGTGAGGGTAGAACTCACCCACTACCAAGCCCAAAGGCGCGTAAAATTAATTCACACATCAGGGTAGCATAGCCTGTTCCTTTCCCTGTACCACCTGTGGCTTCCCAGGATGTCCTCCCGAAAAATGATACACAGCCTGGGTGAAGCTGAGGGTGCCAAGATATGTCACCTGGAAACGAACCCAGGCCCTCCGGTTAGCACTTTAACCATTGGACTATCATTCCCCAGAAAACATGAATCCATTGAAAAAATCAATAAGCAAATAATTTTTTATGGAGTTTTCTCTTTGAATGAGAACTTGAAAAGTCTATTTGACACGTTAATCAAACTACTAAATAAGACTGAGAAGATGATCCTACTAGCAAAAAGAACATTTTCACAATGCTAAATCAATGGGTACAAAGTTGCTGAGTTTTTAACCACAAAAATCAGCCTGAAGATTGGCTTGATAGGCGAGGGTAGAGTTCACCTCGTACTAAGCCCAACGGCATGCTAAATTCCAACATACTACGGTAGGGAGGGCAGTTCCCTTCACTAAACCACCTACATTATCTTATGGAGTTTTGATACATGAACAACTACAAGTACACAGCTTTGATAAAAGAGAGGCTGGCCATAATCACCCAGATTTCCACCAGGGCACTCTTGATTTTATGAGCTGATTGATGACCTTTTGTGAACCCTATTTTATTTTACAGCAAATATTTGATATAGATGACTTAATTATTCAGTATGATTTCCTTTTAGATCTTTCAGCTTTTAAACTCACAAATATGCATAATCCATAAAGTACAATTGTAAATGCTTGGAAGCATAAATATAGAGTTGGCTAAAATAAATGCCCTGATAAAAATAGAATTGTAGAAATGTAATAATGAACTTAAGTTTTATGTTATAATATAAAACTATATTAGCTTGTCATTTTCCTGTTTTTCGTAAACATTTTAAAGAACACAGCATGATAAATGTTCACATGGACATCAAGTGGAATGAGTTTACCAAGTCTTCGTATGTATGTATGTATCTATATATAGTAGTGAGAGACAATGTCATCTATCAGAAACTTTTTCACAAAAAAATGCAAACTAATTCAGGAAAATATGGTGGTATCTAAGAATATAAATTCATTACACACAAACCTCTAAGCCTCCAAGAGAAGATCGTATGCGTTTCCTTCTCCAGTATGGAATATCCCAGATATCCAGTGGTGCAGAAGATGGATGACCACGATCAACTGCAAATTCATGCAAGCTGGAGAGCTCTTTCTCTTGAGCAGGCTTTGCTGTATAGGACACAAATACATAAGTGCAATTAACTCTAAGAAAGTGCTGTTGGATCTTTACATCCTTATTGAAGTAACGTTCATACATCTTGGGCATGAAACCATCTGATGATGCTGATGATTGAATTGAAAGATGACCAAGCAAATGAAACTTTCAATTAACTCTATATTCCTAATAAAAAAAACACTCGTAGATGAAATAATGGGAAAAAATAGAGGTGGGAGTTCCATACCATGAAGAAGTAAACTGGCGATCATAGAACGAACACATTCAACACTTCTGGCCATTTTGGTCTCCATGGACAAGATGGCAGCATTTTCATATCCCAGTATGTTGGCCATCTCCTTTCTGTATTAAAATCATGCACAGAAAATGGCATCAGAAAACAAAACTCAGTAATTGTTTTAAAAAAACAAAGTTACACCCTAGACATTAATTAATACCCAAGAACATGATTTTCAAATTGAATAAATATCATTACTTTTACCATGAAGATACCACTTTTGCTATGAATTGGAACTAAGTACAAATAAGAAATCTGGAGAAGATTATAGATAATCCAATACACATCAACATATGCGGTACCAACAAATTTACACATACATACATACAAAGCTGGGAAAGCTCAGAAGTTCAACGAAAAATAATACATTCCACTTAGTATACCTTCTAAACAGGTGTTTTTGAGGCGGTGAACATGAGCCAGCCCAATTGAGTTGTAAAGAAAGATATACTGTGTATGACCCCCATATCAGAAACCCCGTAACATACAAAACATAAAATTCATTATGTTTATGGTGAAATCAGTGTTTCAAAAATCGAAACTGTGGTCTAGTGACTTTTTTTTTACTATTCACCAAGACTAGAGAATACATACATGAAAAAATTAACTCGGCATGTTCAGAAAATGTTAAATGGCATGTTCAGAAAAAAATAAGGAATCTTTCATTTTTAAAAGTGGTGCTTTTGGGAATTGACTGTTCAACTTCAAGCAAAATGCAAATACTCCAAAGGAAAATGAAGTAATAAAAATAATATGCAGCACATTCAACCATATTCATACTTATTTTAACAATTGTAAACACACTATCATAAAAAAATAACAATTATGGTGATTTATTTAAGGCTTAAAGTCATGCTTTTGTAGGATTTTTCATAATAAAATTCTGCTTAAAGCTTTAAGAAATCAACTGCTGGCCACATACATTTATCAAAACTCATAATTAATTACCATTATCACTGATCCTTTTTACAAGGATTGACTTTGTGCCACTGAATATATAGGGTGCATCAAGGGTGCTCATAATGGAAACCACTTAGCACAATGTTATTCTACCAAAACACGCTCTACCGAATGCTCAAGTTCCACTAAATTATCATAAAACAAAGACAGGACTTAATACCTTTTACAATAAAATTGGAAATATGAAGACCTCTACACAAAGGATGTATGCAGCATACGAATTTTGGCATAAAACTTTTTGAAGTTAATTCTTACGAGTGAGAATCATGTGCTAAAACAATTTTTTTTATTTTTGGAATGAAGCTACGCAACTACATCCTGCAGCTATTGAATTAAAAAAAATCTAATCATGGTAAAAAATGTATAAAAGTGAGATCGTATATAATGAGGCATACCTGCACACTACAATAATATACTAATCTACTATAAAAATCACTACATGGATACTTGTACACTCCAATAATCTACTCTTTATTAAAAATCACTACATGTTTAAATACCTCACATTACATGATCATCTGCATGTGATATAAAATATTTATTATTTTATCACCCTCAAACTGTATCACAAGTACCTAGTCTCACTACCCATCATTTTGTGGTCAAATCACTTGTGGAGAATTGGTGCTTTACCTCAGGCCTCTGATTTTCTCAACGTGCGAACTGTTGTTCAGGTCTTCTTGAGTTGGACTTTTTTTCCCTTTAAGCGAGTCGAACACAGATGAGGTCTTTGGTGTGATTGCCCCATGGGCGGAGGCCCTCCTGACAGATGCTTGCCACACATTCCATCTCAGACTTGCATTAGGACAGTGTTCCATAAACCTTGGGGCCACCCCACCAACTAAAGTAACTCTCCAAGGTCCTCGGCTGGGCTGAGATCTACAACCATGCACAGTATGAAATTTGTATTAGGGAAATAGAAAAAAATATGGGTCACTCCTACATCCACCACACATCATAGAGGCATTCATAGAGAAGATATTTTCTAACCTGTCCAATGCCATTTCTTCCAGAAGGTCGTGTGGAAAATCCCGAACCAAATTCGGATCAGTTATTGTGTGGCTGAATAACTGTGTTGCAGTCTGGAAATTTCAGATTGCAGAGTAGATTAGTGATATGCTTACAATTAGATTTTCAAAAATAAAACCACTTCCTGAAATCAAGAGATAAGATACATGAATGAGATAATTAATTTTATGGATGAAATTTCTCAGGTTACTTAACTCTGGGAGCTTGTTGATATTTCAATCTTCAATTTTGAAGACTACATCCACTAATTTAGTTGAAAATGGCCAAATGCATTTTTCCCTCGCCATAATAATTGCCTGAATCTCCACATTCTGTCAACTCAAGTGCAATTTATATTTTAGGAGTAATGAATACACCCTTTCTATTGGGTCATGCAGCCCTCCTACTTCTCTATAATTAACCAGCATTTAAGAATGTGCAAGACAGCATTCTTTTTGCCTCTCTATCATTTACAACCATCTATCTTCCAAAACCATGATGCTATGGCAAACGATACAAAGAACACAAGGGGTAGGGGGGAAAACATATTTTTTTTCCATTTCTTTCTTGCAATCCTCTCTCTCTCTCTGGCAGTCCCCTAGATGAACACAAGAAGAAATAGTTTTTTTTCCAATGCACCCTTCAGTTTAAATCATGGTTTCCTTGACTGGAGACAATGTCACAAACAAAATGAATGATGACCACTTTCCCAGTGACACAGCAGGCATTCTATGCCCAGATATTCCCTTAACCTTTAAAAGACTGGTTTAAAACCAAGATGTACCTCCCAGTGGTTTGGCATTTAAATGGCCAAGGTTCGATCAGTAACTATTGAATAATCTTTCTTATTGACCCAATGAAAATGATTTTAAGCTTCTAAGCTAATTTAAAACAATGAGTGTCTTATTGGTTCCTTTAGGGACCAAACTGCCACTGGCAAAAACATTTAATGGTCTCTTTAGGGATCGCACGGATGATAATGGTTAAAGTGGTGGTTCTGGTTTTAATGTTATGCACAAGGAAGATACTTCCAATGATGTGATGAGCGTTGGTGGATAACTCTCAATATTATGCATTCATTAATCACAGCTTTCAATTTTGTTTGGAGGGAGAAAGGGGACTAAAGTCAGACTGGTCTCGGATCAAGACAGGTTGATTTGACAGCTCACATTATGAAATTCTGCTTTTTTTACAAGTTGGAGGAGATTGTAAATACATTAGAAGAAATCCAGCACTGCTGTACAGCATTTAAGGTATGCTTTAGGTTGACGTTGCAAATAAGAAACAGCCTATATGTTACACTGATAGTAGGACTTATGGAAAACACCATTCACAGATTGCTCTTAATTGAAACTGTATGGCTTCCAATAGATATTTATTGGCAACACTTTAATTTTCATGAAAAGGATATCACTTAAGGAAAGAAAGAAAATGATGATGGGCAAAGAATTCTTCAAATGTGAAACTTGTACAAGGTAAGTTTTATAAGTTCCACAAAAAAAAACATTCGGATCATGACAAGCTACTGACCATACGATCATGATATTTAATGAATAACACTATATTTTTAAAAAACATTTAAAAAGTAAGCACATTAAATGGGAACTTAGAGTTTGTATATTAGCAAGCCCAAGCAGATATGACTCAGAAAAAAAGTGTGTTCAGGAAGAAAAAAATAAAGATTAGTCATTATTTAGAAGCCTAACCAAAAAACCACAGTAATCAACCTGAAGATAGGTTTGATAGATGAGGGTAGAGCTCACCTAATACTAAGCCCAATAGCATGAGAAATTCACACATCAGGGCAGGGGGGCCAGTTCCTTACCCTCTACTGCCTGCGGTTTCCCAGGATGACCTTGTACCCAAAAAATCGCACAGCTTCAGTGAAGCAGGTGCCCAGGAGCATCACCTGGAATTGAACTCTGGCCCTCTGGTTGGTAGCCCAGTGCAATAACTACTAGACAAACACACTACTACATTCTGAAGCCTAGGAGTAGTGAATTTACTTAAAAAGGATAGTGGAAAAAAATTGGTAATGTTTATTTCAACAATTACCTATTTGTTGCTGTTACGCTAATGGATTAGCTTCAGAACTAAGCAAAAATTAAACCTGGGCATACATTAGCTGCACCAGCCAAGTTGCAAGCATTAGTCCATTGCAAGCAATTAGTCAGGGGTACCAAACAAGCCAATTAAAAAACAAACCATCACTCATGACTTTTCTTATGACAGTAATAGTTTATCAATATGAATTATGGAACATTTAAATAATGGTATTCACAAATAAAAAATACTATTTTCAAACATTTTTACACACAAACCGGGATATTTAGGTGTGAGTTTAGGATGTTTAGAAAGTCATCACCTATGAAAGACCTGAAAATTAAGCTAAGTTCAACTGTCATGGTAGTTTCAGCTGAAACTCCCCAACACAAAGATGCATTTTAATAATTATAAAATACATAAATATTATCCCCCTAGGTAGATAATGACTCAAACAAACAATTCTATGATTTTTATGAAAATTGATGAATCTGCTCACAATTTTCAATATGAAAAGTAAACTGAAGTTATTGATGTGGACAACTCATAAAATAACAGAATACTAATCACATATGGTGTTTAAATAACCAAAGATGGGACAGGTGGTTTCACTTGAGTTAGCAGAGAGGGGATTAAACTCACCAATACATTGGCAGTAATTTATGCACATACAAACAATGATATTCTAATTTACCTACTTCTCAATAAATAAAAACCAATACTTAAACTAAGAATTTTACACAACAATCATCAGTTTTATTTTGACACCATAAAGGACTGGTACCCTGGGTAACTTACAGAAAGTTTAATGTTGAAACATGATATTTCTGCTGAGAGTTCATTGCGCATCTTGGTGAACTGTAGCTGCTTCTCATCATCTTCCAATTCTAAACCATTAAGACGACCTTCAAGAACATACTTTCCCACAACTCTCCTCAACTCTTCATCACCTTTATCTTGCATTTTTGATTTTGTGGACTTCTCCAGAGTTTCTAAAGCCTGAAAGTTGAATAAAAATAAAAAAGTTATGTATTTACCAGGCCATGAAACATAACATAAACAATGATGCGAAATGCATTACCAAGTATCAATAATTATTCACTATCGGTTCAAATCAAGCTTCTTGAAACAAGAACTAGGGTCCAATACTCTAATGTGTGATGTCATATATGCATACTCTTATTTTTAAGTCAACTGTATCACAAAGACTCCCAATACAATATACAACCACACTAATATGCTCATCCTACAACCATCCTAATGACAAAAGAATGGAAATGAAAGATGCTAACCTCTAATGCTGTAGAGTGGATTCTAGGACTGAAAAACCGTTTTGCCTTCGCAGATCGGGCAGCATGATGCAACTTCTCATATGTTACCGAAGGCATATCTGGACTCCCACCACATAGATATAGAACTTTGGCGACACCCCATGTGGAATCAATCGGATTTCCCAAGCTCTCAAGCGTGGGCAGAACATAATCTTGAAAACTTCCAGCTCCATCTAAAGGGAATAGGAAAATGTGCAACCATTTGTAGAAGCTGCAAAGGCCAAAGGGTGAGAGGATCTTTTATACTTGGATACTTTTTGGGTCATACAAACAGTTTCAGTGAACAGCCCATCATTCCTCTATTTACTGTGCATTCCTCTATTTATTATTTATACATAAATGGTATGTGTTATCCCTTGTCTTGATACATGATGATAAAAACTTACAACAATGAGAACTTCCCCCAATCCTTTTAATTTCTTTGGCATCATTACATTCAGGATTCTATCAATTATATGAAATGCTGCCCTCTATTCACATGGATTAAACTCAGAAATTTAGGATACAACATAAATAAGTCACCTTGATTAACCAGGATATCTCAAAACAAAACTACCATGAAAAACCACAAAAATATTATTTTGGAGAAATGGCCCTCAAAAAATTAGGTACAAGAGCCAATTATACCTCTACAGTTTTGTCTACCATGATAGAGATATCTACGTTTACAAGATAATACAATATTCGTACAATTAAGGGGTGTGGTTGTCCAGTGGGTAGAGCAATGGGCTTCTAATCAAAGGGCACGGGTTCAATTCCAGGTGACACCTCTGGGCACCCTCAACTTCACCCAAGCTATGTGAGTTTTAGGATACCAGATCTTCCTGGGAGACCACAGGGAAAGGAACTACAACCTCCCCCCTGAACCACACCTTCAGGCTTAGTATTAGCTGAGCTCTACCTCACCCATCAAAACAACCATCAGGTTGACAATTGTCGTGGTGGTTGATATGATTCAGGTGATTTTATTTGTATAATGCAGAATGAAAACTTTGAGGTAGAGTGTTCTGCTATTGACCAGAGGTTTCCAGGTTCAAATCCAACGATGCCTCTTCACAGCACCAGCTAAAATCCAAGTTGAAGTCCATGAGAAACTGAATGGTAGCACAGGGAAAGAAAGGACTTATCTCCTTTCCTTACATATGTGAATTTCACAACCTGTAAGGTATTGTAACAGGTGAGCTCTACCCTAAACAATCAAAACCTACCTTGAGGTTGATTAGTGTGATGGTGGGCACAATGAATAAATGAAATCTCAAACATGACTTATCTTTATAAAATTTTACAATTTCCGAATCACTTCTATGGAACCCACATTTTTTGAAACTCAACTGAACTTACTGACAATCGATAGCAGATGACCAACCTTGTTGATCTGAGCAATCAATGTCTTCTGGTGAAACAGATGCCCATCACCAGTGGTTTATAGTAGTGGAGAGTGTAAGATTAATTTTCAGTAGATAAACATGTATAGTAGACTTTTTCAAATCAAACTATAAACATTTAAAAAGGTAAAAATTACTGTATATTCATGTCTATATTTACAATTTTTTAAACTAAAGTATTGGGGAAAATGTTGGGTGTCTGACTATACACAAAGTTGAACCTTACATGACTGTATATGGTAATTACTGGAAATACTTGTGTATAGTTCGAATTTTTCAAAACAAATTCTGGGCAAAAATTGGGGGTCAAATTATGCATAAGTATACACGGTACACTTCTCTTATTTTTTTGCAGGGGTCATTTTGGTAGTCCTGTCTTATGACAGAAACATTGGAAAGTAAATTTTATTCAAAAGCAGGAAAGCTTTGGAAGCCACCAGGATTAGAACCAGAGACCCTCAACACTGTAGACAGACCAGCTGCCCTTCGTTCTTCTCCACCTGGGGTCACTGATTCACAAAATGAGGAATTCAATTAAACTTTGCACTAACATGGCAATAATAACCTGAGCAACAGGAAGAAGACCACAGTAAACAGCATGAAGATTGGTTTTGAGTGAGCGTATAGCCATGAGTCCAAAACATCCAAAATGATTACTGTGGACAGATGGTGGATGGAGAGCTAACACCAATATAAACTTGAAGGTGAATGAAATTCACACATTCATGAGGAGCCAGTTCTTTCCTTGTTTAAGCAGTGGTTTCCCACTAGGTTCTAGTACCTAACCAAACCATTGCACCATTAAAGTTTTATGTAAGGTTGTCCAAAGGCATCACCCGGAATTTGAAGCCAGTACCTTCAGGTCAGTAGCCGAATGCTATATCCACTGGGCTGTCATAAAAGATTGACAAATTTCCAAAATTTGAATTTTTATCTTTCCTAACGTATAGAGAAGGGCAGACCAAAATAAAGTGTAATAAGCCTTATAACATATGCCTTTGCTGTAAAATCTGGACAACAAAAAATTTACTTTATTCCATTTCTTTTAAAGCCAGTCTGCTGTAATGCTGCCAAGTTAATCATGATTAAAAGAAGCAAGAAGAAAAATACTTCAGACGAGTCATTGGTATACATCCTGGTTGCCGCTGAGGGAAAAATATTAAAGTAATTACACGGAAAATGCGAGATTTTTCACTAATTGGCACCGAATGCTCTTTTGTTCATACTTCAACTATACTATGTACGTGCTTTCTACACTAAAATAGAGCCTTGTGCGAAAAAGTCTTAATTAAAAACCAGAGGATTTTTTTTGGATCGTTATAAAATCACCAATTACTGGCATTCACTTACTTCCAAGATTTTCTTCAATATTCCATAAGCCACTTTCGTAATCCAAAGTCAATTTGTGTAGTGCTCCAACACATTGATCTGTTGTTAAACCACTTAAATCGAGCAAACTTTCCCCTTTCAACAGAGGTACAGAATCAAGAGAAGAGGATTCAGGAATCCTACAAATGAAGTTTTGAAGAGCCTTATTCAATCAAATCCTTTGTTTACGATGAATACAGCACAATATTTTTTACAATTTAATAAACATGAGTAATGGCAATTGATAATTTCAGAAAAAGCAAAACATGAGAAATATTTGAAAAATAAATATTCTTACAAAACTACATAGCCACTGCCAGCTGACGAAGTATGTAAATTATTTTTTATAATTGCCGGTAAACGTCTCCTAAGTATTGCACCCGCCATGTTATTATAAAACAGAAGAATAAATAAATGCAAAAGGAAGATAGCACACGGAGGGAATTTGAAAAGTGTTTTCAAGAACGACACACTGCGAAATTTAAAAGATTCCTTCAATTTTCTTCAAAGAGTTTTTTTCCATTCTCTGATAAAAAATAAATGCCATAATATGCATATTAAATTACGGGGGCGCGTAATTGTAAGTGGTTAGAGTGCTGGGTTACCGACCGGAGGGCCCGCGTTCGAATCCGGGTGACGTCTCTGGACACCCTCAGCTTCACTCAAGCTGTGTACCATTTTTCGGGTACCTGGTCATCCTGGGA
>LYUA01004470.1:40464-50944 GCA_002093875.1 Calopteryx splendens | reverse complement strand
ATATATATATACCTACCAGTACCATCCATCCATCCATACATAATGGCAGTACCATATACATGGTACTGCCAATTAAGTATCGTACTGTCAACTATATATATATATATGGTACTGCCAATTAAGTAATGGTGTCACTTTAAAATTTCACTGAGGAAGGCCACGGGAAACCACCTCAAATCTTTTCCCCAAGACATAAGAATGGATGAAGATGTAATAATAAGTACCAATTAGAAATAAAGTGAGTCGGCTTACGGGGTCAGGCGTCGTGCCGGGTACATCAGAGGTAGGAGAGATTTCCTCCTCTCCGTGGACGTTATCTCGATCAACCCTCGCACAGCCGAGTTGAATGTAGCAGAAAATATTGTATGAATGGAAATTTGGGATGATGCTGAGGATATGGATGATAGAAAGGATCAAGCACGAGATGGGGAGAAGGAATATAGATGCGATATGGCTGTATGACCTGTATTGAAAAAGTAAAGGGTTTGAAGCTTTGTTTACGGAGGAATATATAGAGGTGAAGGGAACTAGCTGGAGGAAGTAATAACATTGAACTAAAAAACTAGGAGTAAAGGAAGTAAGTGTAGAGCAGATTACTTTTATAATTATATTAATAGAGATAAAAAGAGGTCCAACCAATATAAAAGGAATCAAAATATGCATACCGGCAAGTTGTCATCGGGCGCAGGAAGGACGAAGTAAGTGCATGCAATCAACTTGGCGTAATAATATGAAGAGTTGCTGGAAGAAAACGTCTAATGGTGATGAGAAATGTGAATGCAATAGCCTGCAAAAGAAGAGATGGGAGTGAGGTAGGGTGGCAGGTACGGTTTAGTAACCACGAATGATCACGAGTAGGGAACAATCGAGTTTTGCAAGAGAAAGGGTTTAATAATAACTTGCGCCTGGTTCAAGTGCCGTAATAGATGTTACACATGTGGAAGTTGCCGTGAGGTACCCTGAGATGCGTTATATTATGGTTAGGCAAGGGTTTAGGAACACCGTTATCAATCCACAGTTTCCCAGAGCCATATAGATAGAGAATCCACCAGAGACATCGGATCTGATCGTCCTTTGGTATTGGTAGAATATAACTTGAAATACCAATAAGCAAGAAGGCGTGCTATGTTTTTATTGCACAGTTTTCATGGATAGTTTCGGTTGAAACGAAAAGGAATTAATGCCCGAAATCACACGAAATAATGACAATCCTATAGAATCACACATTCATTTGAGGATGGAATTAGGGTGAAATAAATACAAAAAGTAGATGGTTTGGAGAAATTACGGGACAAATAACTTTAGGTGCATCCACGATAGTACCTATTTCTAACTTTCTACTTGTACTCATCGTACGCAAGGTGAGCTCCTTGTTTGTGTTTCAATACAAAATGGATAGGTAGAAGAATAGCTACCAACTAACGAAGCAGAAAATATTATTTTCTGAGCCACTTCGAAGAAATATACCTTTAGGTTCCTCATCGCATGCGGGAAAAAGACCGGTTATTAAGTTAAACTCCTAAATCTTATTTTCATTACCAGCACATTTTACGTGAAGACTGACTCGTAAAAAATAAAATCACTCTTTTACATTTTTGTAGCATTTCTCCAACACCTATTCTTTTATCCTATTTCCGTATTCTTTGCCACATTTCCCGAAATATGTTACTCATGGCATATTTGCCCAAATTAAGAGTTATCCCTAATAAGATTTGAAATTAATTTGATGCAAAAATCGGGCGAACTACTCTTTAAAAAAAATCAGTGCTACTCAAATTCATTAGTGTAATTCAAGATGCCTAGTGACACTCGCATATATTTTCGATTGCATTTAGGTCAATTGCTAGTCCTTATTTGTCCTTTAGGACGAGACCATTCGTTCAAGCTATTGCGACTTGTTCAAATAATTATTATGAGCCTCGGAGTTGAGATTGCTAATGTGAATATCTGATACGACTTCAACTGCATCGGAACTAACACCATCTGCCTATGACGACCCTTTGTATGTGAGTTGTCTAACCCAGGTTGAGGTATTTTTATTTAACACGTAGGTTTCTAGTATCGCGAATAGCTTGAGTGAGGAACATCATCGGAAGAATTTTTAAGTTCAGCAATAACGCGTCAGATTTTAAATGTTTCCGCTGCTTTGATTGATGACATTTCTTGAATAAAATGATCAGTTAGAGTTCGCATATAGCCTGTGAAAATGATGAAGATTAGGTCAAGCCATCCTTGACAACATGACAGAAAATGCTCTAAGTGAAATGAAAACAATGAAGTGTTAATAAATGAGGGAGTAGTTGTATCTGAAGGTCTCGTAAGGTAAGTATCGCCTCGGCAGTACTAGGCATCACTAACGAAGGTATTTATAAGAGCACAAATTACTTCATGAAATGAGGGACAACATGTACTCATCCACTGAAATTTTATTTAGGTACGACAACTTTCGTCGCAAACTAGCGTCACATAAAATTTCAGTGGATGAGTACCTACATAGTGTTCCTCATTTAATGAACCTGAACTTCCACATTTTTAAGTCTGAAACTATCTAATTTAGGAAGGGTTGCGCGTGATACTGTAGCAATAATGTCCTAATTGATAAAAATGGGTATGAAATGTAACCGGGATGATTTCGCTTCCTTTGTGTTTTTCGACAAGGCGTCCAACAGAGCATAGTGGGTAAAAAATAATTGAGGAATTACTGAAGATAAAAGTGTCCTTAAGGGGTCCTATTTGAAACGTACACCTATGCATGACTCAAACTGTACAGGTAGGGTATCGTATGGGTAATCAGGATTGACTGTGATAGGCGGGCGAATAAGAGAGGCTTCCGATATAACTCTTTTTCAATTCTTTTTCAACGTATGCGTAGAGAAAATTATAAGAGAGGCATAGAAAATGCTGGAGTTAATAATAATAGTGATGATCTCTTTGTTGATTCGGAATTAGGGCCATAACGTTCTCTCTCACATTTAACCGTTGTACACTTCAAAAGGGAGAAATATAAGCACATATCTACATAGTATCCGGCAAGCAGCCACGAGAGCGTGTGGCAGGGTGTGTTAGGTCACCAGCCATTAATGACATTTATTGCCATTAGAACCTTGAATCCTTCACATTTTGGGTGCTCAAACTGCCATATGTATCTACTACTGTAATGCTGACGAATTGTGCGTGGGAAAAAGGATTCCATATATCTTTTCAGCAGTCTATATCTCTCAACTTCCCGTCGTGGTGGGGAGCGGATAGAATCAGACCTGCGAATGACAGAGCTTAAGTCGTTCAGTTTGCCAAAGGGTTGAAATCGTTGCTTCGTGTGTTACATAATAAATTTATGAAGGATGGGATGAAGGTAAATCGTAATAAGACGATAATTGACTTGACAATTCTCAAGCAATATAAAGGTGAAGGTGAACATCAAAGTGGGATGGCATCAAATTAGAGCGAGTATAATGCTTTGCATATTTAGGGTGTACGTCAGATGAAAATGGAAAAATTGTAAGAATATTAGTAAAAGGATTATCCCTTAAGTAAAGCCGCATAAAAAAGGTTAATGGAAACCTCTATAAGCTCGTAAGCTTCCCAAACTTTGCCGTTGAGGATGAGCGTATATTGGAGACTGTTGAGTTGTGAATTTGGATAAGAAATGAGAAAATATAATGCGCGCAGAGCGCAACGAAGAAACGATAGTTATTCTAGGTGAAGAGGGAAGCTTGTTCGGAGAAATTCGCAGAAGGCAGGAAAATTGAACGCAGGATATCTCTAGAGATAATAGGTTGTTAAGTATCTCGACCGAAGAGACGAATTGTAAGCTCGATCAAGCGTGAATGAACCACTACCGCTCAAACTTGAAAATGATTATGGAACCGAGACCCTGTTTCAGGTTAGTGGCAGCTCATGCTGCTAAATTTACACCTCTATCGTTTTGGTTTTGTCAGTTATTTCCGTTTGATGGACATTTTTCTCGCGTTTTTTTTTATTCTGTGGTCGAGGGTACAAACCAGAAAATCAATTAGGGTCGCCTAGTGGTAATTCCTTTTATCTTTTTATCCTTCTATTTAAAGAATTCGATATTTTAAACTTTCGTACTTCCTTTTGAACTATTAAACAAAATCGATGCTGCGGTCGATGTCACCTGCCAAACAAGTGTTATTACTGACATGGGGTTTACATAATCCGTTTCAAACACGAATGACTAAGAAAAGCTTTTTAATTGCTTGTGACGCAGTTCTTCAGTCAGTCTTTTTACGATAGCTGGTCCACGTGATGGGATCTCTTCCCTCTGACGCCTCACGACTAAACTACGCGCGTTGGACTCTCGCCCAATGTGTGGAAAACGCGGCATGCCGCGGATTTTTAACCTTTTGGACTCTTTGCAAAGGAAATGACCGGAACAAGTGACGGCCAGCACCTCTGAGCACTCGCCTGCTGTCCAAAATGCAATATACCCTTTTCCCGTTCTAGAGGCTCTGGTGCTAGCCGCCACTGCGCCATTTCTCCGTCTATGCCATATCATATGGTTCACCACGTGAGTATATAGCAGGGGATGTTAGTGCACATCAACAGCTTTAAATTCCGCATCTACGTTCCCTACAAGCCACCACGAGGGCACGTGGCAGGGGATGCAATTGGGGGGCATAATTGGTGATTATTAACATTCCCTTCAATTTTGTTTTCAGGAAGTACAAATTGTCGCACGCGATGTTTCCTAATTTTTCAATGTTACCTACTGTTTCCTTTATAATACCTACCTTAATTTTACCTATCTTAATGTCTAATCGCCTACCGTTGTGCTAATCACGTTGTGCTAGTATGGTTACATTTGAAGTAGCATGAAGGGAAAGGCCGATGGCAATACGGTTTGTTTCATTTAAATCATTCGGGTGCCTAAATTGGTTTTATTATAATCGTACAATGTGCATGTGATGAAATAATATATAAATAATTCAATACGGGAGTCAATTTCTCGTATTTTATTCGGATTGCCTAATCTGCCAATTTAGTAGGGGTTCTTAATGGCTATTTGGTCCTAATGACTTTTGACACCGAACTCAAGAGTGCAGCATGACCTAACTAAAAGTCATAGCCTGGTTTGCATTCATTATGATTTGAAAGAGGCTTCCATCATGGTTTCCCCAATGTCACGGATACTTCTACCTCTATTTTCCTGCGAGAGGAGTCTCGTAGCAAAATAGTTGAACGTGTATCGGATCTTATATCGAACTTTACCAAGTTTCTTCATTAACTTTTTCTCCGTTGAATTCGAAGGACATTTCGCATATTCCAAATGAGTCCTAATTGATGGTAATTGACATTTACATTCTGCCTTTTAATTATATTTTCCCGCGAAGCATCAAATGAAGTCAAGCTAATTTAAGTTCAGCCCACGTACTTTTCTAAAGTGTGTGACCTATGAAAGATTGAAGCTAAGATGGGGCTCCGTGGTGACAAAATTGTTTTGACTCACGCCGTATATCCTGTCGTGTCTCAAATTGCTCTTGCGATTCCAATTATCTTCCATCCCAAATGGTTATTACAGTTATTAAGATATTATCCTCATGTGAATCCCAAACATCAGTCAGTCTAATATATCGTATACACCGCGAAAAGATACCATATTTACAGGTAATAAATAGTACCTAATATTTTCTCTCTCTATCGCTGCGTTGTCGGCAAAAAATTGAACGTTCCTGCTAACTTGGGGACTTAGAAAAATACATTTCACATCATTAATGCATGCGGAGATCAAAATAATTTATAACGAAATCTCGGCTCCTCCGAGAAAACAGCGAACAGTCGATTAGGTATTATGCATTTTATTAGCATTTATTTAATATGTCACAGATAGAACGATCAATGTAGTAGTGAACCATACGGGTATAATGAGCGAATCATTTTGTCAAATTAACGAGCAGGAGGCTGAAATGTCATACCAAGGACTAAGATCTATTATTGCAGTAAGCCCATATGACCTCTCCCCTTCCTGACTACTCCTTCCCATTCCTCTTCCCATATTCCTGGCGACAGCATTTTCCAACCATTTTAAAGATATTTTAGTCCTCTTTCGATACAGTGATCTCAGAACGGAATTCTTAACGTATATTAACCTTTGTTGTATTTATCGCTTCTACATAAGCATAATTTTTGCGAGCGTATGAGAGAGAGAGAGAGTGTGCGTAAGAGAAAAGTTGTGAGTGACGATACACGTAACCTATTGCCACATGTAGCGAATATGACAAGTAACGGCTTTTAAGAACAATAGTCTTCGGTCCGTTGCATCTCGTAATGGCCGAGTTTGTCTGAACGTATATACTTTCACACCGCTCCCTTTCCAGGTAGGCAAAGTCAAAAAAGCCTCATTTTAGGGGATCAACTCCCATTTATCTATTCCCCCGTACTGCTATATCCTTGCACACTTCCTTCACCAAATGTCACATTCACAGATTGTATAATGCACGGTCTTCTGTCTCCAAGACTCCTAAAAAATATCAAAATGTGAAGAGAATCCTTAAAATGCATTCCATGCACCTCTTAAATGCCCACGAGCTTCATCTCCGTTCCCTGGGTAACCTTCCCGAGCGACCAACCTCTCAGGGGCCCGCGGATGTGAGCACCGCTGTCAATGTCATTGGCGACCGTCAGTGGCGAGAGAGGCCGCCTTGAGAAGTGGCCGCTGCCAGCGCTCCCCGCTCCCTTTATTTTGTCGCTTAAAAAGAAATCAGAGAAAGGGTTCTATTTTTAGGGCAAAGCCAGAAGGAAATAATTATACCCAAAATAATCTATTTGGAGCAGGGGGTGTTCGAAGAAGAATAGCCGCGGGAGGTTCTAAATAAACTCGTGACGAGGGTGAAGTCTCGAGGTCGCCGGCGGGCCGCTCTTTCCTCGAGGGGCCGCACGAATGGCGGCGAGGGGGTCGACGCTCCTCAAGGGGGGTGGTGCGGGCGGGTGGACAGCCTCGCAGGGGCGTGAGATGTTGCTAGGTCAAACGTGACGGGGAGGTGAAAGGGTTGTGCCATCTTTTGATGAAACTCATTTGGAAGATGCTGCTGGCGTGTGGGATCCTCACAAAGCCGTCAAACGGTTAAAACGCTCGCGGTCCATATAAGTGGTAAATGGAGTAGCATTTGAGATTTTTTCGGCGTCAATGTTTATTCAAAACCCGATGTTTCTTCATCTCTGCGGGAGCTTACTTCGGGAGGGAAGGACTCGTCAAAAAACCTCCGACAGTGGGAGAGAAACGCCGTTTTTTTAACATAAATATTGACGCTTGAACTATACCAATATATGTTTACTATCATACTATACCAAGCTTCATTCACACAACCCTGGCTTTGTTGTGGAATTCATTCGTGAGCTACGAAAAGGAGCTGGATAATACTATGGTTATGCAAATTAGTGGTGTAGGCACCTATCTAGATTATTAGAAGACCCAGCAGGCTGGGAATCAATCACGAACCGAAATTTAAACTTTAGACCAATTCTTTCATATAAATTGTTTTCAGGTCTCCTTCGTGAAGACGCAAAGAATGGACTGCCGTCGTCGTACCATGGTGGAGAGAGTAGTGCGAGAGGTTGCTACTTAGTGAGGACTCATTTGGATCTGTCATCGAGTGCACAGAATCCTCACGCGCGAGGTTTGGTCTACGAGTGAGATCGGTTGCGGTGGTGAGCAGCAAGATTTTTTTTTTGCAAAATTTGTAGGGACTCTGGTCGCGCTACAATAACATAAGCTGGGAATCACGCACTCGACCGAATGTGAAAATATGAGCTAAAACTCGGACGTGAGCTTGAGGCAGCTCCTTTTCACGAATGTGATATAGGCATGTGACAAACCACATATCACTACGCTTTTACTAAATCTGTAACTAGCATGAGGTTGAACTTTTTATGTGAATTTTTGAAGTTCACTGTTATATACATAGATATACATTTATTTTGATTTATTCAACAAATTTGTGTACTTCGAAGCAACAGTTTCAACTCGCTATCTTGTCGTCTTCGTCAGCTAATTGTTTTTTTTCGTTGAACTACGAGCTTTAAAAGACTGGAACTACAATGGTCTTCATTTATTTTTTTTTTAATTTGGTGTCTAATGTTTTGGCATAAAATAAGTGACTCGTATGTAACGTTGTAACGGCATTTTCCACGTGTTTAGGAGTTTATAACAATCATCCCTCTTTTAGTTGTTTGGTCGTTTTTCTATTTCAATGGCTTCCCTGATGACTCGTGGATAGTTGCTTCATCTCCCTTGGACATCATTTCCGCTATCATGTTGTCACTTAAACGACCTAGCAACTTAAAAATGCATTACTCTCCCCTTGTTTAGCGAGTGAACCACTTGCGTTTGCTGTTGGCTGACGCGTACCATCTCTTTCTTGGCACAGCACCGTGCCTACATCTACCGAACTAGCGTCTCTTTGCCACACAAAGCTCTTTGAAAAATTGGCCATTCCCGGAGGAGACGTGACGCTCTCATTTAGTAGCCTGGGAGCCTTCTCTTTTTCCGGTCCTCAAAGGAATTTGGCCTTCTTCCCTCTCAAGGCATTTTAAAGGGGCCGCCTCCTACGCCAATTTTGGTGTAAACTTACCAAAATAATTCTCCATACGCATGAATCCCTTTGCGTTCTTTGCGTGGCATAAGATCCCTAATTGTTCTGGTCCTCGTGGATTCAATGCAGACACCCCTGGGTGGAGCTAAGAAACCAAGAAATGAAATTTCATTTACAGTGAATGTCACGCTACCTGGGCTCACCGTTAACCTTGCTCCTCGCAAACGCACGAATGCCTCCTACAAACGGACTCATGCGGTGCAAATGTTTCATGTTATCAAATCACCCATATTATCCAGTACACATGTATAATTGAACTTTATATCATGAGAACCATTATCAAGGAGATTCGTCTGGACATTCACGCCCGTTGCGAGACCAAAATGGTCCCATTTGAATTGGTACAAATTCCATCCGGTGCGAAAGCTGATCACGTGGGTTGCACTAAGCGGAGAATCTGATGAAATGGAAAATGAGTGCAATTTGGTATTCGCATGAAGTAGTGGGTCAGATTCCATTTATATGTTGTCAATATCCTTCCTATGAGCCACAGACATACGCAAGATCCTATTTTGTTTTGAATTAGAGAACACAATGGAGAATGTGATGACACGTAGGTCTCCATCACCCATTTTCTTTCAAGCTCGTTTATTTGTTCCCGCAGACTATGTGACTTATGTGGGTCGCTATAGCTTACTTCAATTAGTAAAATCAGTCTTTTATCATATTCTATCAAATCTGCAGGACCTAGAATTTTCTTAAACATTGGGAAAAGATATACTGTTGACCGTTACTTTCTGCACTTGTTCGTAGTTGAGATGATCCCAACGAAATTTACTCTTATTGACTCATTCGCGTAAACTTCGTTTGAACCATGTTGGGTGTTATGCTTACGAGTACTAAGGTAAATCAAATGGCTTCTATTAAACTTGAAATAACACACATTTCTGCTGCGGTTAAAATTATATGTGTATCACAAACTCAAAAACCCATGTGAAAACATTAATATGTACTTTTAACTATGCTAAAAACAAAATTTTTATTGGTTCGTTTGACGAAGTAAAACAAGGCCTGTGTTCAAAGTCTCTCGCCAGATGTTGCTCATTTAACTTATAAGGTAATCTCTAACACATGATACTTCGAGCCTCGCCGGTATCAAAAAGGGACTTCGCTATTTCTTAACTGTAGCCTTAGAACCGGCGTTGTATTCTCACAGGGTTTATATTATGTCCTTCATTCCTTGTATTCTTCCTTCCTTGTATTCTTCAACTGAAAGTACATTCATTATTTATAGCGCCGTAATAGTTTTTTCTATTTTTGAATTATGTAACGATTTCCTTGCGATTATTTTATTGAAATAAACGAAGTGTCAAAATTAGCAATCTTGGGGAAGCATGCACACCCTTTAAGTCACATCCCGTTTGTTTCACTTGTCGTTTAGTAACGATTCAACGGCGTCCGTCACGCCATGGCATCCATGGGAGGGGACTCCTTCACTTTGCATTGTGGAAGGCCAAAGCTTGATTCATTCCTCCACCATGAAGTGTGCATCGCTAACTTTAAATAAGAACTAAAAGGTCTTTGACCAACTTCGCTAGCCCCGTCGACGCTAGACATGAATTGATCGATATTTAACTTATGATCAGCATTAACTCTAAATATTGCGCCGATCGAAATATTTCCTCCCGATGAAAGAAACTTAGGCCCCAGCGTGATTGTTAGACGCAAGGCCATTCGCTTTTTGAAACCTGTTGAAGCCAATGCTCGAGATTTATTGCTGTAGATTTGGGAGGATGCCCCCCATTGCTTTAATGTAAACCTGCTAACTTAACTAAGGGGTGGCATCGGTGAAAAAATGACGCGGGCAATGGGGTGTTAGTGGTAGTAAATAGGTAGCGTTACTTCGGCTTCGTTATTGCCATGCTCTCTTC
>LYUA01004459.1:46768-56986 GCA_002093875.1 Calopteryx splendens | reverse complement strand
GTAGAATGTAATGGGTATGCGAGGGAGAGGGAGGAATTGAGATTAGGCATATTGGAGGGAATGAAGGGAGGGAGGCAGATGAAGTATTGCAGGAATGAAGAAAGGGTTTCTGTAGGGGTGTGTCCATCAGAAAACTACCTTAACTGGTAGACTACCATTAATAATCTCCAAATTATTTAAATGGATCAATAGAGGGCGCATGCCCGTGGAGCAAGAGCTACAAGAAAAGCGAACGGCAAGAGTAAACACGATTGGATCAGGGGTGGATCTGAAGAAATTGCAAATGGCAGCTTACTTAAATCTTCCCAGAAACAAAATAATAATCACGATGCCCATTCAATTTAACTTTTTCTGTGAATTGAATAGACCTGACGAAATGGCAGGAGTGAAAAAGTACGCTTCCGGAGAGTGCCGTGGAATGATTGGCAAAGACTGGCGCGTGAAAATGGCCCAGTATTAATTCCTTCCAAATTAAGTGCCCACAGAAAAAAATAATAAGCATTAATAAATGCACTCACCCCCCCCCCCCCCCCCCCCTCAGAGGACGAGCTCCACCAGTCTTCATCTCAGTGGTGAAGATGTGAAATGAAATTCATACATTTCATATCGGAATTCAAACGGGAGGAGAAGCATTCTTCGAGTGGAAAAACTCTTGAACAGACAAAATTATTGTTAACGGTATGTCCCAGGCTCTATTTCTAGGATACATACAGAATATTTCACAGGAACAGAATTAAAAACATTCAAGAGGAAAAACTATTTCAGAAATTTTCTAATGCCATTAGGTTAATAACTGTTTATCTTAACATTCGACTGTCGATGACCATACCTAAATTAAATAGAAGAAATTCTTGAGTTTACATTGACATCTGGAACTACGAAGCTTTCATGAAATTCGATTGTAAGAAAGAGCATATCTTTCGACGCTTGGGTTTAAAATTTAAGTCAATATCAAACATATTTCCTAACCCACTTAAATATATTGAAGACAGAGTTCATACACAATGCGTTTATGATGAGGAAAGACCAAGAGGAGCAACGGACATGGCTTCCTCAGAAGTAGGTCGTCATAATATTCTTTACTACTTGAGGTAGTTTTTCGGTTTTCATTTATTTATAAAATACAGATGATTTTTGACGATGGGAAAGAGAGGATTATTTTTACCGCAGTGTTTTTTTTGCCTAAATATAAAAAACGCTAGCGTTGTACACAATATCACGCCCGCCCACTCACCCAGCTCATTAGTACACGAAAGGAGTGCATGGTCGCGATTTTTCGTAATTGCATAATCTAATTGTAGGCTGCACTTGAACATGATCCCCATTTTGTATTTTCGCTTACTCGATAGCCGGAATTATAGTCGTTTTCGATACATGCGAATGTGAAATGTTATGAATAATGAAGTTTATGACTCAATTAATGCACAGCCTTCGACGTAATTCAATTACACCAATTCGATTTCCATTTTTGTCTTAAGCCCTGTCTTCAAGTGGAACTACCACAACTATTCTAACGATTTCATTTATGGTTTCCTAAAAATGGAGTGTTATTCATTGGTAAAGTTAAACACTCCGCTTTCCGCTTTCGACTCTTCTTTCAAAACTGAGAACGTGTTACGTGGGCCCTTATGAACAACCCTGATATCTTTGGAAAAAAATTACCTATTTGAAATATGTAGAAAAATTCGTTTTTATTAGAAAAACTAATATTTAACAGGTTTAGGAGTTTTCGTTTATATGAAATAAATATATTTGTCCTCCCAAGTTACACCAGAAAATCTCAGACTTCCACTGTATCCGAATTCCCCTTCCCGTTGCATAGGGAGGAAATGACGCATTAAGCCAAGCTCGTTTGGCATTTGTTGATCCTTTTCTCAGATGATGTGTTTAATGCGATCACCTGATTATTAGCTTCCAAAGAACCATTATGGATTTATATTAGAAAAATAAGAAATTTTTCGGGATCAACGTCTGACACACATCAAGAAAACATAATAATTTTTAAAAGTAATGAGAGCTGATTATTTTATTCGCATTGACTTAAAACACTCTTTGGGATCGGTGAGTTAAGTCATAACACTCTATGCATATGATTTTAATTTTATAATTATTATTCATCAACATAATTATTTACCATCGTTCTTAATATACCATACCTTAGTCGTTATAAAAAGATTCTTGGGTTCCCAGCGTCTAATCCGTTGGGGATTTTGTCAGAGAATAAACGCGGATATAAAAATTCCAATCTTGACTCGTGGAAAAAAATTTTCATGCTAGACTGCGAACTAATAGAATGCGAAAGCTTTAATACACAAGTGTAACTGTTAGTAATGATTAATCGATTCAACTTTGATGCGCATAAAGTCAATGAAATCTATTCCTCTTTGACCCTCGACCCCGAACCATTTTGACCACTCAACTGTAGGTACTACTCTTCCCCACATTTCATTTTGTCCCTGGTGCTAAAATACACACGGATTACTCAAGCGTTCCTTTTTGGAATGCAAGTATGCATTACGACACAAGGTAAACGCACTCTGAAAATACGACAGTGAACATTTTGTACGACCGCTGACACTCTTACTGCGTCTTCAAGGACAATGCAATTCAAAAGGAAAATATCACGCTGAAATACCCTTCTAGGGTGGAAGAAGGGCAACGCCATAGGGGTGTGAAAGGACAGCAAGAGAAAGGGGCGCTGGACCACGTGACGCAGAGTGTTCTTTTGTTTCAACCACTGGAATTGGTCGCAGGTGATTGCAGGAGACTTTCGATAAAAATTCTTCGTCGTTTTGAGCGAAACTTGGCGAAGTATGAAATTTCAACCGCCTGCGTCGTGAATACCCGGGATAGTTGCATAAATTGATATTTCAACTATTTTTATTTTTTCCTTTTAACGTTCAAGACTCTTTCAATATAGTGTATCGGTAGCATTAACTGCTCCTAGTTCCCGATTAAAACGGCTATTGGAAATAGCAGTATCGGAGAGGCTCTTTAACAGACAGAAAAAAGCAGAGAGTTTTTTTAGATGTGTCCATCCGCGAAGAAAAATGAATGACACGGTCAGTGAAAGTGGGTTTCGTAAAAAATGGAGAAATAAAAACATCCATCAGAAATCGTCGTGGTTATCTAGGAAATCAAAGTCATGTATTTTCAAAGAAACTGCGGGAAATGGCGCGACGGCGACTTCCACGGAGAGAACCCTCTAACCTTGCATACACATACACATGCACGCGCATGATTTTTACATTGAGAATTTCTCTCGCATATTTTCCTTTTTTTTTAAATACATTGATTGAATGTTTTAATTAAGAAATTTTAAATTCAGATCAGCCACTTGCCTTTTCAGCTCAGCTATTGCTTCGTGGGTTATTATTCCGTGTCTGGAGCCTCACGGATGAGAGTATGCGGGAATAAGCATACGAAAATTCCTCTTGCCTTGGAGGGAAAAAAAGGTTATCTTTAATTAAGCCAAATCGCATATTAAATTCATCTCTTGTTCCAGTTTGGAAAAAATCTATTACCAAATTCATTCACAGCAATATGGAGGCTTACTGGGGTCATTATAATCATTATGGGTTATAATTTCGAGGATTACTTTTATAGCAGCTCTCCAAGAAGATCTTTTCCCCACCGCCCCTGTTTTTCAGCCCCTACATTGTTCCTTGAATTAACATTTTCCATCACCGCTAGGACTCGACGTTTTGGAGCCTCGATTAAAGGGAATTTGTGACGTCAAAGCCTTGATAAACCCCAACTACTTCGCGTAAAATCCTCGGAATTTATCAATTCTATAGTGTCAAATACTTGGTCTTTGTCGGGTCACGGTCATTCGGAGTCATTTTTAAAAAAAAAACTTTCTATCACCTAGCATCGAAACAAAATCGAAAACAGGGTTGGGTAATACGTAAGCTCATTTTTTATAATTATATTTAATTAATTTACATTTGATTAATATATCTTCTCAGGGGCCAATCATTCTCAACGCATATTAACATTATGAGAATCAACTCTCAAATAGTATTAATAAACGCAGAATGGGGTAGGCTGGATTAAGACTAAAGCAAAACTTCTTCGCATTTCAGACTAAACTATCACGGAGCTAGCAAAAATATTCCCATCTTTATTAAAGTCTCATGCCGTCAAAAGGAGTTAGCTTGCCCTTAAACACTGGGTAAATTTTATAAAAAAATGTGAAGTCTCATCGTCCCAAACTATGCAAACCTTGGTTACACAGACTAAGAAAACTGAAGCAGCGCGATCACAAAGCCTCAAAGTTTTGTGAGCATTTTTTTTTCTCGTATTTCGGGTTAGATGGTGGAGAGGGCGTCGTCGGCTTGGACTCTGCTTATATCGAAATCGGTGAGATTAAAGATTCATGCGCGAGGAATCGAATTGCACAGCGGAGGAGGACCAGGAAGTTAGAGGGGTTGTTCATTGGAGTCGGTGAATTTTTTTTATTTCTAACATCGAAGAAGTTATGAAAAGAGGGGAATGGCTGAGATTAGTATAATGAAAGCAAGAAGAGATCTGATTACGTTCATAGGATTTAAGAATGGGAAATTTTTAGTCGGACAACCAGCTCCGAGTTTCTCATCGCAGTCACCAATGTGCACATTAGAACATGTCTTTCATGTGATGAAGACAAATCACAAAAAAGCTAAAGATATGTTCAAGAAAAAAGATAAGGAAATAAATATAGAGTGATGAAACAATTTATGCATTGAAGAAGATTATTGGGATAAAATAGGAGGAGAAGTAACGGTTAATATGTGAAGAATAATTTTAGTAAAACAATCATTTATGGACGGAGCTCCTTAAGTAAAGAAGCATACAAGTAGTGATTATTTTAATACAGAGCAGAGCTCCAGGGCACGGCTCCAAAACCTAGAGTGCGACCATGAATAATCGTAATTCCCTTGTCCTTATTAACCTAACTGGTAGCGAAATTCGCGAAATAGCGATTGCCATTCACAAATGTCGCGCCATGGAATCGGATATGACTTGATTCCTAGGCGCTGCCCAGGAACCAATGACGCCACAATCGCGATCTGTGCTGCAGGAAGAACATCGCGTCACGGATAGAGGTGGTGATAGTTTGAAATTAAAAGATCCATGATCGCGCGCAGGAGAAGTTAGCGTTCGCTCATTTGTTACGAAGCGCATACTGATTTCCATTGTTTCTAACCTTATTTCCTCTGCAGTAAATAATCCCCATACAATTTTTTTCTAAACAACATCCTTATGATTAGGCTAATGCTGTTTTTTTTATATTGGTTGTTTCTTCTTGTGTAAATGCTTCCTGTCCTTCGATATTCTACTCACTATAGTATTCACCTTGAATCATTCGTGTATTGCTGTCTATTAATTTCAACTCTTCGGCTTGTTCATTACACCTAAAATGGTTGAATTGCATCATGATCGCTTTTTTTAATTACTAAAGATAACTTCGCTGCATGATCAGGCCCCGGCGCTATGGAAACTGCCTGCTCCATCCCCTGCAGCCGGACCTAAGGTGCCGCCGCGTCTCTTCCCTTCTCTCTCAACACCTCCTTTCCTCCCACGCCTCCTCCACACACGACCCCCCCTCCTCTCCTCTCCCCCCCCCTCTTCACCCACCCGCGAACGAGAAAAAAATGAAATCCCTCCGTATACCCTAATCCCTCCCCTCCGCCCCTTTACACACCCCCCCCCTCGCACCCCCTTCTTGCCTGTGCCTTCTTATAACCGCACGTAGCGCACGGAAGACGTCTCGCCTCCTCTTGTTGTTTCCGGAGGGAAGGAGGGGGAGGAAGAAGGGGAAATAAATCCAATTCGGAGGCAGCAGCGTTATGAAAGCGTGAGAGAGAGCGAGTTGAGGGGGGAGGGAGGAGGGAGGGAGGGAGAGAGCGCAAGTCGAGGGGGTTTGTTTAGGGGTGGGGTCACCGGGGGATCGGAGAAGGTCGGCTGCTCGCGTGGGAAGAGGAAGGAAGGAAGGGAGGGAGGGAGGGAGGGGTAGCGATATAAATCATGAGAAAACGAAAGTAATGAGGTCCTCAAGAAATGGAAAGGCATACGCATCGAGGCAAAAGAGACGGCATAAATCAGATCGGATCGGGAAAGGTCCAACGCATTGGAGCAGTTATCCTGTACAGGAAGTGGAAATAGGAGCGAGGGAGTCACGAGGCGGACTGCAACAGAGAAAGAAGAATTCACAAAGGGTGGAAATTGAAGAAGGGGAACTTGGGAGGAAACACGCAAAGGAAAGAGGAAGGTGAAGAATTTGATCAGGGACCCAGCGTTGTTTGTAAGACTGTGGCGTCCGAGCCTTTGTGGTCAGTGATGAGTTGATTGGAGGCTGTTTACACGAGGGTATTGAGGAGAATGATATCCTAGGAAGAAAAGAAGACAGCTGAATGATGGTTGGATTTAGAGGCATAAATTGAAGGGAGACTTTTCAGTATTCATTTGAAGGAGATAGAACAACTAGATGGAAGGGATAGCTGGAGATAATGAGTGGGATGTTTAAGGCTTTTGAGGGAAAGGAGACGAAAGGATAAGAAAAGGATGTATTTTTGACGTTTTGAAACACATCTAAGGAAGTACATTTTCGTTTGGTCAATTAGTACTCTTTAAGCGTGTTAGAACTTACTTTTTCCGGTGGTGGTTGGTCGCCTAAGAATTAATTAATTGCAACGGATGATGAAGAGAAAGGGAATCATTCCCGTGAGGAATGAATTCTTGCCTTGCCCTGAGAAGGAATATTTTTTGGGAAAATTTTTTAATCCTTTAGAATTTCTCCCGTTTATGTCTTTATCAAAGGCCATACTAGGACAAGACATTAGAGCAACCATAAAAAAAAACAAATAACGAAGCAAAACATTTCATTTTAACCGTAAAACGCGATGCGAAATGAGGATTTTTTCATCATCCCTACACTGGAAACGTGGATACGTGTCGTGAGCTGAATTCCCCATTGCAGGTATGCGGAAAGGAAAACGTGCAGATTTGACATCATTTGAAAATTGGCTCAGGAGCATTAATTCCTTGAAATTATAACATGAACCGCTATGTTCACATGGCTGTTGAACAAGAACGCCTCGATTTGCCATCACGGGGATGGACACCATGCCCGAATGACCACGGATTCAACCCGAAGTTCATACACTAAGGGCGAAGGGCGGTGGAAGAACAGGAGAGCGGCGCGAAGCAGCCAATGGGAAAGGATCCTTGAATTCCAGAGAACCCTGTGGGGAGAAACTGAGAGGTGGGGGTGGGTGGTATTGAGGGGGTGGGGGGTCAAGGGAGGGGGGATGAGGTTTTTGGGGGGGGGAGGCTTAGTGGGGAGGAGAATCACACCTTGACCACCTCGAGCGCCTCTTTCAACGAACTATACATTCCTCGAGTCGACGAGACCACGAAAACTCCGGTCGTCTGGCCTACTTACCGGGCGCGGAAGACGACGAGATTACGAAATGGGAATTGGCTCTCACGGAAATTACATTCGCCGGGCAAACGACGCGGTGCCCTCCGATTGGCGGACGTGAGGGAGGGAGATAGAGGGCTTTGGGCGGTCGGGCAGTGAAAGGAGAAAAAACAATCGGGAAATGGTTTTTTTTTCCAGGGGACTTTCACGATGGGGATTGGATGATCCGAGGTCGGCATTAGGCCTCTAAGGCCACTGAAGTACGACCAAGTTGTGCGCGATTCGGCCTCAACGTACTCTGTCTGCTCTTGGTAATGGTTTACCTCGTTTTACTTTGAAATTTTAATCTCTTATGTTGAAACGTGACTGAGGTAAAAGTAAAATCTGCAAGTTTAGTATCATCCCGGGTAAAGAATTTTGACAGCAATATAGATAGGCCCTAATGCCGCGACAACGGCGCAGTAACCAGCGTTGTCTAAATTGTTAAGAGCTTTGAATCGCAGTAGTGTCATCTACGTGGCCAAGAACCAACAATAAAGTATTGGTAGTTGTTGTCGTGGCCAAGTAGATGACACTCACAGCGTCAGGCGCTGGTGTCAGCGTCGGCGATCTCTTAACTTAAAAATGGGAGGAGATCCAGTTGTTTTTAAGGGAAAAAAACATCAGAGTTTCATTTACGCGCACTGCAAGCATAAGCGAGGAGAGAACATGCTACGCTTTACTCTCATACTTGTACACCATAATCCTAAATAACCATTCATTCCCTCCATTAAAACCCTGTGTACCAAAAATTCCCTCTGTTTGTTCATAGTTTGTTTATATGCAATAGTTTTTTAAATATAGGTGGTGTAAACAATTCCAAGTTAGCCGAAAATGGGTTACATATCGTGAACAACCACTTCTGAAGTATCATTTTCTACCACTGAGTTATTTCCGTTATATTATTTAATTTAAGTTAACAACTATTATTATGATATTTTAAAGATGTCCAGTTATTTTATAAATATCCTAATAATTTAATCATCAAAGTGCTGTTCTTTTTAAACTCTTTTTTTTAAGTTAATGGCAACTACAAATTTTACACAATAAAGAGTCAGTCAGTATTTCCCTGTTGATCGCTGAATTTCGTCCTTTAATTGGAATATTAGAGGGCTTTTTACCTTTGACCTAAAATTTGGTTTTAATACAATGATTGCGAATATGTTCTATATTATATCTATTCTATATTATATCTATATATTAATCTATAATAAAAGCTACCTTTGCATCACATATTATAGTAGCTTTATTACACAAGTTATTGTAGTAATATATTATAGTAATTTTTCGCTCGGCTATATTTTAAATTCAATTGAATACTACATTTAAGTAATCTAAATCTTAGCTAGTCAAACCAAACCTAATAAACTAAATTTTTCTAGGAGAAAGGAGGGTAGAAGGTGTAGTACGTAAGAGGTCCAGCAAGAAAGACACTCGAGTGCTATAACAACGCCCTACATACGCTAAAAAAATAAATTATTTAACCGTGGTGTCTGGAATTCCATATTCAGAGATCTTAATGGTAATGCTCCTTTATGAAAACAGATGTCAGCTCAGATTCTCACACAATGAATAGGCGCCCAAGCCGAAAGCCAGTCTTTTGAATGAGAATTAGACACAGAGTAAAGAATCGTTAAATAAGAGTCCTAAGTTCTACTCCAATGTTATGGTTAGGCCTACGTTTACACCAGGCTTGAAAATCCCACCATGTCAAAGTAAAGAATTTTTTCCTTCCACTAAAATCATATTCGTCCAGCAATAATTTAATACCACGATTGGAATTCGTGCAATGAAAATCAACCTGCTTTTTTCAAATATTATCATCTTCACTATACATAATAATACTATTATAATTGTTAATTAATTCACATATTATTTATATTCATTCGAATACTTAGGTATAATTAACTATCCCATGCTTCATTTAGAAATTTCCAATGCATTCAATAATGTCAATAATTAAGCATTTCACATAATATTATCTCTACTTCTTTTTCTACGATGTGTAGTGAGTGGATTACATGGAAATATTCTGTTCTTAATGTGCTTCACCAAAAAATTCTTTTAAATAACTCCAATCCCTTTCGTGGCAGAGAGATTTAGAAAAGATCGATAGCAAGTTATTTCATGAAATCTATAATCCTTTCGATAATTTTAATTCATGCTACGTACTGTTCTTGCACGCCAATTCCGCCATTGTCAAATTCGTGCATTGTTTCGTCCACGCTCATCACGTTCCGGAGACTTCCGTCTTGAGTCCCCGTTCTCCCGTAATGTGGGGATGATAGGATTTTTATGTAGTACTGTCAATCTTATTTTTCTGAATGAGACAAGCATTAATGCTTTTTACACAGAGCTACTCCACAATCTACCACCAACCTTTCTGCCGACACTGGCATGTGTTTCATATCTTCAATTCAATACTATGTCAAGGTAAATCAAATGATCTACTAGTTAAATTATTTCGCCGTTTTCATTCACCAAATAATCATCTTCTCCACTCTCCGTATCAAACCCAATACTTTCGTTTTAAACCCATTCGCCCTCAATTTCATTATCTTTGTTATCTCATTGAAGCTATCCATGGTTCACACTGGAACTCAAATGAAGAAATGATTACAGACAATGGTATAAAAATGTGAATAAGTACATAAATATGAACCTGTGCTCGGCGAGCCCAAACTGAGGATTTTCACTAACGATAGTAATTTATTTAATACATACAGGTAACCCCAATTACATGTGTTATAATAAAAAATAAATAAATAATAAAA
>LYUA01004456.1:38764-50181 GCA_002093875.1 Calopteryx splendens | reverse complement strand
ACCGACCCGTCGAAATGTGCCATAATTCCGAACACCGAGTGACTGGGGAAAATTAAGACGTTTCGCCTCCAGCGGGACAACCTTGCTTTTTGTGGCTCTGAATCATTCTTTTTTTTTCCCACCCTCGTCCGGTTACATGACGGAGTGAGGAGGCGATTGGTATAGGAGAGGTGAGAACGCTCTTGTCACCCGAGGGCAGGCGGGATAATCTGGAGGTAGGAAGGAGAATGAAAGGACGAGGGAAACCAGGCGTTTCATTAAACGCATCAACGAACGGCGCTGAGATGACCGCCGTACCGGTCCCTACTGCCACACGCCGCGAGGGAGGCTGAAAACGATTAAAAAAAATAAATATCCATGCGTATCCTTCAGTAGAAGAATAAGGATCTGGGAAAAGATCCGTCCTCGTCGCCGCCAATAGAAAGCTGGGCACGAGGCGCAGGGACTGGCGAAGAAAGGCCAACCCACCACCGAATCGAACCACTTTCGGGAATCTCATCAAATAGGGATGTCGTAATGCAACGCGCGAATCTCTTAAAAATTTTGGAGAGATCAGAACTCCACGATCTCTTCAACCCGTTATTTGAAAGAAAACGACTCTCACTACTCTGGATATTTTCGAAGCGTGATTTTATTTTAATTTCTCGTGGGAAATCAGGAAGCTTTTTCGATCAGCAACACGCTATCAAAACAAAAATTAATGAGTATTTGCTTGGGATATACCTAATGTTGAGCTTTTTATTCTCAAACCAACCACACTGATAAACCCGAAGTTTGGTTTGATAGGTGAGGGTAGAGCTCACCAAATACTGAACTCAATGGCGTGTGAAATTCACACATCTGGGTGTAAGGGGGAGAGGGCAGTTCTTTTCCCTGTGCCGCCTACGGTTTCCTAAGGAGATCTGTTACCCGAAAAATCACAGTGCTTGGTTGAAGCTGAGGTTGCCCAGGGGGCGTCACCCAGAATGGAACCTGTGCCCTCCAATCAAAAGCCCAGCGTTCTACCCACTGATTTATCACGCCCCTTATTCTCCAAGAAATGTGGTCAAATTTACTTTTTATAAGAATATGATCTAAAACTTAGGCTGTAAGCTTGCACAAAGACGTCAGGAACGGGGAGTTAGGTCACTGGCCGTTATAACAATAAATATAAATATAATTAATTTTCTCCATGGCTATACATAGCAATACAAAATAATAACAAAAATACAATAATGAAGCTTCGGGCGACTTCGAAGGAGTACCTGCTATAAATTTACCATAAATAAAACGTAATAAAGATTATACCCAGGTGCGACAAATGTAGTCGTTTCCAGTGACAACAATATTCAATACAAAATGATGAAATCCAAGCAGTTAAAATCAGTTACAAAATCTAGCTGAATAATGATATTAATTGGTGCTTATATTAGTGTAGAATATCCTCTCACTAGTGGTAAATTCGAATTGTCGCAATTGATATTTCCTTATGTGTGGTCACGAATTGTGCGGGGGAAAAAGAATTCCTTATATCCATCTGTTTTGAGAAAAATCTCCCTCAAATTTTCCTCGTGATGTCGCCTGTCAATGTAATGGGATGATGGAATTGCTCCTTCCTTATCACTTCACACAATTCGTATTTATATAATAGTTTAAGCAGCGTGTGAAAAACTTCATGGATCCGGTGTCAACAAAAACCAGGATTTCCAATAATAAATAACATGACCCTCTCTGTCCGTTCACAATGATTCTTCAAAAATTATTGCATTTATCTCAGCAATAAGCCGCGATTCAACGCCTCGCTTTGAAGGAATTTACCCCGCCTTTCAAGTTATTTAAAAAAGACCTTGAAGTCTCATCAATTGAATTTATTAACGTGGGAATCAAGTCTTTCCCAAAACGATGACATCACACCCGAGTGTAGAACCCTTACCACCTCCATGGAAGGACAATGCCCTCACGGGATTCAAAGTCTTGAAAAAAATCTCGTCGAGCTCCTGCCAATGCGAAATTCGAAGACAGAAGAGCGAAACAAAAATGACCATAAGGTAAGGCTCTGATATATTCAAAACATTTCATGTCATCCACTTTAAATCAATACAGATGAAAGTATTTCATTAATAAAAAGAAAAATATTGTTAGACACAAATTAATTAATTTTTTTATCAGACCGTATCCTGCGTTCGTGCAGGGTTACTGTTTATGTGCAACTTTATCGGGCTGCAACAAGCCTTTGTGCGTTTATTTGCCTTGCAAGAGCACGGCGGAGAAAAGCAGAGCCCCTCTATGGAGAAACTGTCCAAATACTGGTGATATTTTTTTTCGATTGGCTTTCGCATTTTCTGTCAAAATCGGATGTGAGCGCATTGGGTTACTGAAATTTATTGTTCATCATCATCATCAGTATTTCAGTCCATAGTACTGGTTGACTGCAGTTATCCTTTCCTTCCTTTACAATTCCTTATGCTCTGAGTAATATGCGGAAATCAAGAAAGGCTTATTGTAGGGTTGAGATCGTGTATCCAACAGAAACTTATCCTAGCAGGTAGATTACTACCAATAACTATACATAATGCCCTGATTGCTCTTGACTGACGGAAACTGCGACGGTCACAGATTCACACCGCATCATGCTATAAAAAGAGGGCGCTTAATTAACTCTTGAGGGATGATAGGGACGTCGCGTCGTCCCGAATTGCCGGTACATCAGTAATAAGGGGGATTGTGTTGGATAGCTTAGTAGCTCCAAATCTCACCGGAGGAAATCTATCATTCAAGAAATAAAAATAAAAAAGTGTGCCAAGATGAATTTTTGGGGAAAGAAATCCATATACCCTAAGTCCATACCTATACCATAGTCCATACCCTAAGTCCATAGCCATAGTCCTACCCATAAGTCTATAGATTCGCAAGGGCGGACATAAGAATAGTGGACCAAGTAAAATGGGGAAAATATTCTAATGAAAATTTAAGGAGGGGTGATATTTCGCACTAGTGAGATCTCGCCTCAGCTTGAGTTCGCTTTGAACATTTGGGACCCTCGGCAGAAGGAAATGATCTTCGAATTGAACACGATGCAGTGGAAAGCTATCATTTTCTTGAAGAATCGTTATGAACGAAGACAGGGCGTCAAATTTTTACTGGACAGCCTTGATTTTAAGACACTGGAAGCATGAAGAATCCATGCACGTCATAAACTGTATAAAAGATACAAATCATTTGACTTTGACTTTGAATCAGAAGGAATAATTTTACCTTCGCATTAAATTGGTGGGCGAGACCAGGAGACGGGAAGTTGAGAGAGACTGACCGGCTAACAGGCGGATATAAAGAATTCTTTCTTTTTCCCCAAGCACAATTCGTTAATGTAGGAAACACGCATTGCAGTTTGATCATCCCGTGGGTCGAAGGTGGGAGAGGGTGCGTTAAATGATGATGCTAAAAACAATCAATGTCACTAATGGCTGGTGACCTAACACCGCCTGCCATATATTCTCGCGGCGGCTTGCAAGGTAGTGTGCAGATGTATCACTCTCGCGAAAACCACGTCCATGCTGTCTCCGCTATGTTTTGTAAACTCTGCGACGGCGAGGGGGAAATACAACAGTGAGGAGAGTTAAAAGGTGATACAGCCAGCCATATCAAAAGGTCGGCTACCTGGATTAGAGGTTGAGTCGAAGGATGCGGAAACCCCTGTTTGGCAGGAGCCTCACGAACGGCCACACTTGCCATGCAAAGGAGCGTGCGATGTCTTGGCTCACCGTGCCTCAGCTGGGTGTGAGGTTCACAGGGGCATGCGGATGCCTCCTAGATCCTTGACCGTGAAACCTGTATCGAATGCATAATGTAGTGATTGAATGGGGAATCGGCTTCGAAGCGCGCAACGCGGGAATCCTTCCGGTCAATCATTCTGATGATTCAATTAGTGGGAGGGTAGGATAGGGCATTCGGCTTCATACCAAATAGGTACCGAGTTGGAATTCCGGTAATATCCCTGAAAGTCCGAGCTTTGACCAGGTTGTGTGTTTTTCTAAGTGTCTTGTTTTTTTCTTGTAAGTTACTAGCAGCAGATAATTTTGAGCTTGGGAGAAAATATTGTTTCAGTCGTTACGATTTTTTTCTAGACTTTAAAAGAGCTTTCGGCAAAGTAACTCTTATGAAGTTGATGACTAAGCTAGAAGCCTATGGAATGCATAAAAATACCATAGGTTGGTTAAAGATCTTTTTTTAAATAATCGCGCTCATAAGGTCGTCATCGATGGCATTGGATTCAATGCAATCGAAGTCACTTCAGGTGTTCCCCAGGGAACGATTATCGGTCCTCTCATGTTATTTCTTTGCATCAACACCATTGTCTCTGTGGTTAGTAGTAAAATTCGTCTATTTGCAAACGACGCAGTCATTTACGAAGACATTCGCTGTCCAGAGGATAGAGCAGCACTGGTGTGAGAAATGGTAAATAGAATTAAATTTAAAGAAGAGTGTAATGATAAACCTTTGAAAAAGAATAGTACTCCCCTAAAGGCCTATTATATGAAAGACACCGAAATATCAAGGGCATATTCTATCGAATACTTAGGTGTTACTCTAACTCACGACCTCTCTTGATGTAAACATATTCGATGATATGCGGGAAACCTAACATAAAATTTGATTATTAATAGGGTAGTGGGGAAATGTGACGAGAGGGTTAATGAGCGATATGATCTTTCTCTAGTTAGGCATTAGAATATGTATCTATGACATGGGATCATCATGAAGTGGGTATGATTGCCGAATTAGGGAGAGGAGCTGAATTTTTAAAGGACATTATGATAAATTTAGTAGTGTTAATAAATTATTTGAAGAACTAGGTTGGTAATCTCTCGGCGACAGAAGGCTAAATAATAGGTTAAATCTCTTAAATAGATTATAAGTTAGTCTCTTTTATTATGGCATTCTAAATGCATTACTGATCCTGTCGAACTACGGTAGGAAAGATCACGAAAATAAGACCAGAGAGATAAATTATACAACGGATAAATATAAAAATGTAATTTTTCCCACGAAAGATAGTTGATCCGAATATTATAGCAGAAATAGCGCTCAGGAAACAGTATTTTATACTTAGCAGATGGCACTAGTATAAAGTGCATGTAAAGCTTTTGGTAGAATGTCCTTCGATCGCTTGAATGTTATAATTTCTCGGTTTGTCGCTAACATTCTTGTAACGGATAATTTTGACAGTGCATTTCTGGTGTGGATACACCCCCTGCCACACACCCTAGTGGCGGCTTGCAGGGTCCCATGGAGATAAGCCCTGACCGTGCCCATCAATCAGAACTCTAGGTTCAAAGATTTTGCCTTTGGCATGGCTAACCAGGAAGAAACGCTCATTCCTACGATTTTCATTTTGCGAACGTGGTGAGAGAACAATGAGCCCATGCGACCGCCTATTTCAGTCGATTATTGCATCTCTTGGAATTTCTCTTTCATTTTTTTCAATTGACGTTCTCATCACTACATTTACGTTACGCGTTTTCCTTCTCTTCCTTAGACAATATTATCCTAAAATTGTAATCTTTCTTGTTTTATTGAATTATTTTTGACGATTCTGAGCACTGGCACTTCCGCGTGCGAAATTAAGCTTATGGTCCTAAGGTACTTCCATTATCGACTCCCTTTCAGGATGCAGACTTCCGGCATAACACCTTCCTCATGAATAGGTACTTCATCGCCCGAGAAATGTAATGTTTTCTTCCATCATTCCTCAGCCCTTGAGTAATTTAACGGAGAAAATATATATTCCATCTGGTTTCATCACCTACATCTCCTGAGATCTTTTCTATTATGGTGTCTAGTAATCACGGGCCCAAACTATTTTCATCCACCAACGAATCCTACACCAACTTCATCCAATGTAAACTTACCCGTCTTAATACAACCACAATAAAGTTCTTATGCGTATTTTTTCCACCTTAACCTTTTCGGTTTCGTCAATAAATATCCAGAATATTCCATCGGTGACATAATCGTTTCTCCTCTTAGCTTCCCGATAAATATTTCGCCATCAAAACCGCCTCATATCGGTAATTTATTCACATCCACCGCGTTTACTTAGCTCTATTGATTCGCTGCTCGCGTTCTCCCATTCCTCCTCTCTCCCTAACTATCTCACACGGCACCCATAGCGTCCTAATTCCTTTCGTAAATACCTTTTATCTTCATTTATCATTATTCTTCGTATTTTTTCCCTCTGCAATTTTGATCGCTCTTTTCTCAGGATCCTCCCACCTTTCCTCTGCTGCTCCAATCACCTTATCCTCACTTTGAAAATAAGGAACCGATTATTGTGACTCGTCCCTTTAACATTCCATTTGAAATTTACACGTTTCACTTAACGCACCCCCGTTTCCTCATCAACACTTTCGTGTTTCAAGCCACATTTCACAACCACTTAACTATGCGAGTTCGATCCTTGACGGCGTTTCTCCCCCAAAGCTGTGTAAATTGATTTTGCTGCCGTGAATAATTTTCCTGGGAATCTGTGTCGAATATCTTAACACATCTCTGTGTTTCTTTCGGTTCTATTCCAGATTTCTGCGATGGTTTTCAACTAGGTAGCTCACCATGACTACGTCTTCCCCCTTGAAAAAGTCTAGTTTACTATTCTCTCTCCGCTGCCAATCCGAGTACCAAAAACGTAATCCCGCACCTCTCTCATCTTCCCCAGGGATCGATTTGATACGGTGGATAGTGCCAAACTGCCTTCCGAGCTGGAGGCTCCGGGTTCGAATCCCGGTGGTGGGGAGGATTTTTCACAGATAACCCGATCCCTTGGATGCCATGTGGGGGGCACTTCAAGTGCCTACACCGTCCGTTGGATAGGACGTTAAACTGTGGGACCCCTTGGCGCCTAAAGGTGCACACACAAAATGCTAGCGCCGACTCCGAGCTTCACTCCACCCTTCCTCCATTTCCCCCGAATATCCTATCCCTGCAAAATTGCCCACGTAGGTCGTGGCGCAAATGACCGCAGCTCTCGGTCGCCTCCTCCACGGCAAGTAGAAACAACATCTTCCCAATTCGCTCAACATAGCATTATAACGCCACATCCCTGTACCACTATAGTGCTCTCTGCCAACATGTTGCTCACCATGAAAAATATGAGAGCCGTCGGTGATCCACAAAAAGGAAAGGGGCGCTCTACCTGCACTTGGCTTCCCCTGGCGGCTGTCTGTCCAGGTAATGTCACGGAGGGAAGCCGGCAACGTGCCAAGCCACGCCAAGGTGCCGATCAACGGGCCCATGCACGCGAACCATATCCGCCGACCGAGATCTTGGCGGACGACAGAATTGAGCGCGCGCGTGCATCCGAGGGTTAAAAAACACTCCCAAAGTGTGCTGGCTGGACACAAGCCATTTCTTCCCCCTTGGCGTTGGAGGTACACATATCAAAAATCACGAAGGGCATCCAATCATTCGCCCCTCCCATACTGCTGATGACTATAGGTGGACAACAACCACCGACGGATGTGTCGTAAAGTCAATATTTTTTCCCATTTATGCGTTCACGAAATCGATTATTTGTTCAAGACTTTTTGGGGACTTATTTCAATTTATCAATAAATTACTTACAAAACTTTGCGATGCACTTAGTAAATTTATTTGCTCAACTATTAACGCTACACTCTAGCATCTCCAGGAAAGTACGTGTACGTACTTTAATTGACTAGTTGAACAAATAAATTTACGAAGTGCAACTTAAATTTTTAAAGTCATTCTGATTGTAGTCAGTTAGTCAGTCAGTCTGTGTCATTAGTTCAAGTCTCCTCTATGTTTGCGGAAGCCTTCTTTGACCATCTCTCAAACTGTCACTCCCGGAAATTGCATCAAATACGAGTACTGAAGCGCTGTTTATTTCATAATTTTTGTATTCAGGAACCAATGTACGTAATTCTTGCACATGAAAAGACAATCTACTAAATTAATCCTTTTTTTCTCAATCAGTAGGGTGTGCAGGTTTTCCCACATCCTCCACACGTGTGTACGTTTTTCTGTAGGTATTGCATTGGGTTTTCTTTTTATGGCTCAATGCCTGTGCCCATAATTTTCCCACGAGTCAAAGAGAAACCAAGATGCAATAGTAGTATTACATCATGCACATATGTATTGCATATTTGTTAGCATGATATTATGTAACCGGTGTAATATATTCAACAAGAATGAAGACGATTAACAAATTAATCTGAAAAATGTGAGCGTTTGGATTGGCTAATGGGTTTTTCGTTTTAAGCAATTAAATGAGCGAAATTCGGGTGAAGCAAAGAAGTGACATCGGGAAATTACATGGCCGGGCGTTTTTTTCGACCCCAATTCCTGTCTGATTTTACTAAGTGATGGTAAAACTCCATGAACAATCCCCGTTGGCAAAAATTATCGGATTTTAAAACGAATTGAATGGAACGCACTGGATTCATCGAATGGTGATGAAAAAGGAGGGCACGAGCTTACCGAAATGTTTACATTTCCATCTCACAGAATTGCCCCGAGTATTTGACATTTCCACACCTGCGTTACGATAAAGTGCCTGATAGTGATGATTAATATTTTTTTCACAGCGTATTAAGACTGGAACGTTTCATCGACGCTGCCGACAAAGGTCAGGAACGAAAGTATGAATAAAAAATTAACCGACAGTCAGTTAATATTTTTCCATCCCTTCGAAAGCTAAAACGATCGCAGTTTCTACCATACCTCTTGAGATATCACCCAGCAATCTCCATCCGGAAAACACTTAATCTACAAAGGATCCCATTTAAGTTTGCGCGACTCGAAATTTTGTCATCGTGCCCCCCCCCCTCCCTCTGGGACCAAACTAACTACTCGAATTCGTTTTTGGCATCGTAAAAAGGGTAGGAAATCAAATGTCGAAAGGAACGCTCCCTAGCGAGCGGTTCCCAAGCGAGGAAATCCCGATCAAACAGAACGGCCAAAAAAAAAAGAATAGAAAATTTTCACTCCTCGATGACTGGAACTCCCTTTCGTTTCCATCGACGCACGATCTCGATTTCGACGGGCTACACATACATAGAAAAAAAGCCGTCTTTCGGGTTTGCGCCCGGACCCAAGGTCAAATAAGTAGGTCCCCGTGAATTCTCGCGAGGGGACTCTTGGCATCCAGCGCCATTAGTAGATCAAATAAAGTGCGAGGCATGAATTGCGCAAGACAAAAGTAAATGGATCCCAGGGATGACTTTCGAACTGACTTTGCTTTCGTTTTCACGTACCTAATGGGTGAGTTTCTTTTATTTTTCGGAATCCGTACCGTATTACCCGTGCGTAGTTTCATCTCGGGCTGGGGGTTGGCTTGACCCCTATCCATCGTCCCGAATCCTCCCTAGCCCAGCCAATAACTTTTTTTCGTATTTCGTGCGCGTCGAAAATATATACTTACAACCATACCCACGATAAGTTGATTCTAACGTTTCATTTGTGCTGAAGACTCTTTGTGTCTCGATCCGGTCAAGGAAATGAAGCCAAGGATCATTTTGCGCTATCCGGTGCTTTCCGGATAATTATGGTGTAAAACGAATCGGCAAATATCCGAGGTAATTTTTCGGCGGCAGGTGTATTATTATTTTGAAAAGTACATAGATGTTGGAATTCTCGAATACCAAAAAAAATTTCACAACAAAGTTAAGTTGGTTATGTAACATCCGTAATTAGCCAAATAAATTCTTTATTTTTACTAAAGTCGAATTTATACTTTAAAAAGATAAACGTCAAAAGTTTCCACGCCGCAAGAGGTTCAGATTGACTATTTAACTAAGCGTAGTTGCAATGGCACGTTAAGGAAAGCGAAAAATATAAGGGCATGCGGTGATACAGAGATATGTTAACGGCAAAAAGCGAAATCGGTGAAAGCAAACGAAATCTCAGGAACACCAGTTAACGTTTAATGCTAACTCAGACGATGAAAATTTTATCGTTTAACAGCGGAAGAAGTTAAATGACTGATCATAATCTCAATCACTTTGGAACGTGTCAAATATTTTTACAAACCATTTGAATGCAAAACTGTGACATGCTCACTTATTCTCTGAATATTTTCAGTTGGTGGATTTAATCAGTAAAAATACCTGTGAGTTTCAATTAGTGAAACACAGAGGTATTTTTAGAACCAAACTTTAAGGACTTTTAGGTATAATAACTAGACACTGAATAGTTCGTAAAATACCGCTTCCGTAAGAATTTTTTAACGCAATCAAAATCACTCATATTTACACCTAAAGGTGTTATAATTTTTGATCGGGGATGACGTTAAATATTGAATTATTTTTGGCCCAAAGTAAGTTATTTCCTCCATTCCGTTTGATAAATATACTCACGGTGGCCAAAATATTTTGAAGGTTATTTGCTCAAATATCACGTTCTTCAAATTCCTAAGTGTCACATTATACTCGAAAACGCTTTGTCAAACCGTTCCCAAAATAAACCTTGGCCTGCGTAAGACATCTTGACTGAAAAAATGAAAGAAAGTGGTCCACATCTTTGGAGGATCAGCACCACAGCATAAGTAGCATTATGGTTAGGGTCGTGCCAGGCGGTGGTAAGAATAAGAGAGGGATACGCTGGGGTGTTGAAAAATCCGCCCTCATTGGATTCCCTGTATCCCCCAGCGTAAGGTGCCCAGGGGTGCGTTCGAAGCACCAGCATTAACCAACGAACACATAGGGGTTCTTCTTGACGTAAATCCCCTCAAGTTCACACACACCCCCTGGAATCGAGTTTGGACCCTCGACGTAGAAAGCCAATTCGCTACACCATCCTCTACGGTGCTAATGTCCGAACGTGGGCATCGGGGGCAATATTACAGCAGCAATGAAAAGAACATCACAATCATTGGTTGTAAATTGATTTGCATCATAAGAGAGGGTTCACCAACAAATAAATCATTTGCCACGAACGGGTTTTGAATCTGAAACCACTTTGGATACTGTACTCAAAAACAGTGATGTGACATAGCACATCCGACCGGTATTCCTGGGATCCTGCTATATTTCCCCATCAAGACGTTTTTGATTGTGCCTAATCACCACTCAGTGGCACATAGATAAAGAAAGGTTTCCCGAAAAAATGAGTGCAAAGGTCAATGATATATACTATGTAGACAGGCGTGACACAGAAAAACAGGATGCAAAAAAAGAAGAAAAAGAGAATTTGGATACATCGGTGGCGCACCCACCTATTTCATCGAAATATAGGAAAGTAAGGGGGTTGCTCCACCGATGTATTCAAATTCTGTGTCACTCTTGTGCAAGTGAAAAAAATTATACACTCGAAGGATTTTAAAATTTTCGGTGACTGAGCGAACCATTTTCTTCAGTTGGAAGAGTAATAATAGTTTGAATATATATATATGTATATATATATATATATATATATATATATATATA
>LYUA01004448.1:75557-89691 GCA_002093875.1 Calopteryx splendens | reverse complement strand
AGTTATGTTGTAAATTCTCAAAAGGTAGAATAAAATATACTTACTTACTTATTATTTAAATTTCTAAGACCTGAAATATATTTAGAATCATTCAATGGCAAAACTTTAAAAGAGAAACTGCCAAATATTTTAGGGTCTAAAAATTTTATTTCAAATTAGAAATAACTCTTGAAGTGCAAAAAAGAGAACATAAGATAAATAGAACGTAACTCCGAGTATCAAAACACAAAGTAGGATCAGGAACTATATGCATACGAGGTATTCTCTCCTATTTCCTTATTTACAATTTTAAATTTAATAGAAATTACGTCTCCAACGAAAGGTTAGACCCTTTTGCTTGCCAAATTCCTGTAAACTACCGTAATTATTGATGATAATTAAAAGAAATTCATCTATAGCTCACCCTTGACGGCGTCGAAAAACACATGAATGAGTCGGCCCAAAGTTATGAAGCGACCGATCACTGATTATCCTAGTTCAACGCCACTTCATCTAACCAACTGCAATGGCCTCACATTATTTTTACGTATTTTATGAGAACTTAGAGAAGTTCACTTTTCAAAATAGTTTATGGACCGTAAAATACGTTTACATACTGAAAACGAAAGTTTTTTACTCATTATTGGAACCCAACTAATTAGTTATAAAAGAAAAAGATCAAAGATTTCAATTTTCAATTCCAATTCGAATGATCTGATTGAATTTCACGTGGAAAGAGAATAATTTATAATAATGGAAGGGAAATCTTCTCACAAAAAGCAGTTTCACAATAATAACGCGCAAGATTCCCAGAGAAGTAAATATTTAAAAAAAAAAAGCAACCGAAATTTTACCAAGAATGCAAATCATTCCTAATTGCGGTTCTATCTAGTTTTAAACGACAGCATAGATGTTAATTCAATCATTTTGCCCAGATATAAAATCCAACTATTCAAGACATTACATATTAATATAAAATTGCTATTATTTAATTAATTAATTCCCGAAGCACAGTTGAAGAGCAATGAGAAGAAATTGTATTTATGTATCTTAGACTCGTAGATATTATAGAAGATGTGAAAATAGAACGTAAATATAGAAAGATAAACACAACAGAATTACCCAATTAGAATTCCTTTACCAGAAAACGTTATATATTAACAGTCGCGAGAAAATTTAGCCGGGATCCAGGGGGAGGGAGCGTAAAGAGATGCGAATAGAGAGTAACGTGAGTATATGAATCAAGAATAGCACGCTTTAGAGACAATTACTTAGTCTGGAAGAGCGAGTTGTATAGCACAAAGAGAATGACGAATGGATATTTTTGGATAGGTTGCTTGCATAAGGGCTTGGCACGTTAGTGAACAAATCCACGTCCCGAAATTTTCGCCTCGTAAGGAAGTATGAAATATAAAACACGTAGCAGACTTGAGCATTAATAAAATCAAAGAAATATTAATAATGGCACTAAGGGATGTATATCAAATATCCCTAATGGAAAACTCCTGGTGAGAATAGATGCTGCGGTAATATTTGAATATAATGATGCAATATCCGAGGCTATCACAAATCTTGGATTACAGAATAATTAATGCTGTTGTGACATGGATCGTCATCCGTTCCTAACACGGATTCCTAAGAAACTACCTCGGTTACCAGATAATAACACTACCGTTAGGTCACTGCCGCTTAGTTTTCATTAACATGTAAGCCTATTAATGGGAGGCTTTGAACGGCTCCTAATATCCATTAGGTATCGCGTGGGTATTCTCTTCTTTGACCTATATAATTTTCTACTTAAGTACTTCATACCATCTACCTGCCTTCATGCTGCCCATAAAGCCTACTCTTTTCCTATCCCTGCCATGATTTCTGCTCTCATTCTCCTTTCTATTACGGCCCTCAGAATCCCACCACCTGTCAATGTTTCCTCCACCCACTTTTTATACATTCCTTGTACTTCACCCAGTAACTATCCCTCTTCTCCCATCTTATATTAAACTTCGTTTTAAGAATTCCTCTCTGTCCAACTTAATTTCTTAGTTCTTCCCCATATCCACACATCAATAGTCCTTGATTTACGCTCATCCTCTTGGAAAAATGCAAGGTTTCGGACCCATATAATTCTATGCTACACATAAAAATATTTACTTAACTATTTTGAAGGCTTTTATTGGCTTACGTGTCTTCAATTCCCTTCTTTTGCTTGCTGCTCAATGAAGAAAAAAATTAATTTAACGGTCAAAAAAGTTCTCTTAACTTCATTAACATTACGTCTAAAATTTTCTAATGAATGTCAATCTTAACCTTGAGAATTTTCTTCAGGTTTTATTGAGCCTGCTAGCCTCAATTTCATTGATGGTATATTCTCTTTAGAAACATCGTTTGGAAAAAACTACGAAGACCTATTTAAATATTTCAATTGTTTCTGGCTGCATCTTATCGGCAATACGCAGCAGTTCAGTTTATTAATGAAATACCTATCTCCGCTCCCTGCTCTGTAGAGAGCAAACTAGGACGCGCGAAATAATCCTATGTGCATAAATTGGAGACGCAGGAGTGGAAGAGGGGGGGGGGGAGATGTGGAAACGCCTCATTGCTAATCGTGTATAACCAAATGGAACTAATAAGTGTGCCCAGAGTTTCCAAGTGCCCGGCTGAGGGGGCGCGAGAGAGTGGGAGGGAAACGACAAAATGGCAGTTAATGAAGACGAGGTGCAATTCGGGAATTTGAGGGTTTTAACGGAATGAATCCAATTAGTGCAGATTTTCCTCCAAGGTGGAGGCAAAAGGGCGCGAAGCTTTAAATCAATTCCTCCCTTTACGAAGAGCCCGCATTCTCACCCGTCCAATACGATTCCTAAACAGTTTAGTGCAGGGAATCCGCAGCGAGTCTCCCAACGTTTCTATTTTAAAACTTTAACTGTGTGTCGTAAGACGTCGAATGTGGTGGTGACCGGAGGGGAGGAAATCTACCTGAGCTTCTCCACAACAATTCTCAAGGAAAACATATAGGCAATTGATTTTATGAAAAATTTACAAATTTTCTTCAATTTAATGATGTTAGATAACATGTACATCGGCGAAATTTATAGATTTAATCGTTTCCATTCATTTGGAGCAAAGGGTTAAAAATGAACAATCACAGGATGAAATTGGTCTTAACATATAGCGGAGTAGATGTGATGATTTCATTAACAAAAGTATTACGCAATATTGCAAAAAATTAACTGGCATTCTTGTATTTATTCAATGTTTTCCACCCAATGCAGATTAAATCAGCACAAAAAATATTTTGAAGTTAGTTACTGATAATCCAAAAAAGCGATGATTTTCAAGGAATTCTGTATTGAAAATAATCAAAACTATTTGAAGATTTATGGACTGAAACACGGTTCGTTAAAATATCATCGACTTAATTTATTTCGGATTTAACACCAAAAATATAATTTCATTACACCGAAAATATAATTTAGAACTTTCTTCTAGCAAAAAATTCACTCTTTACATCGACGATGTAAAAGAGATTGGAATGCGTCTTAAGAAATATCATTTTAATGGTTCTCTATCGGTTTAGGTAGGTTTCTGATGGGCACAACCCTACAGTAAGTCTTTCTTCATATCGGCATACTTTCAGCCTCCATTCCATCCAACATGCCCAATCTTTTTCTCCCTCTCCCTCGCTTACTCAAAATTCTACCTTCTATCACATTCTTCAACAATCTATCACCACTCAGCACGCCCAGCATCCGCTTTCCCTGCCTACTTTGGGTTTCTCCCAATAGACTTCTCTCCACTCCACCTATCCCAAAACTTCCTCGTTCGTTTTCCAAGGAATATCTTATGGATATAAAACAAAACATATATTATCATTTACCCATGGTATTAGTTACGATTCTTATGACGATTCATATTCTACCCAAAATGTCAACCCATTTACAAATTGTTCAAGGGCAAATAAAACAGAAATAGAGAAGATAAAGATAATTCCCATTAAATTTAGTTCAAATGTGGAAAAACGAAAGAAACTAATTAATACGAAATATAAACACCAGTCACAACAAATAAAATATTTTTCAAGTGCCAAGCATGTTGGTGACCACATCACCATCTTTGAGGCAGTCTTAGTACAATCAGACGGGTGCCTGGACCCCAGGTGCATTTCAGTGGAGAAAGTAGTAAAAGAGTGGCCTGGGTTTTCATAGAGAGACAATTGGCAAATGCTTTTTGTAGGGGCGTTATAGTCTACTGGTTGGACTGCTAACCGGAGGGCCCGGGTTCGATTACTGGTGACGACCTATTTTGGTGCCCTCAGCTTCACCCAAGATTTGAACCATTTTTCGGGTACCAGGTCATCCTGGGAAATCACAGGCGGAACAGGGAAAGGAACTGGCCACCCTGCCCTTATGTGTGAATTTTACATGCCATCGAGCGTAGTACTCGGTGAGATCTATCCTCATATACTAAACTGACCCTCGGGTTGACTACTGTGATTTTTTTTGGTATGTTTTCGTACTAAATACTAAACTCTTAGTTGAAAAATCATAAAACAATAATTTTTTTAATTTTTCTAATGATGGGTCGCTGGCATGTTCAACGGTGGGTCGTTGTTATACGGTGACGAAGATTTATTTGAACTACTGTAAGCTAAATCGTACCTATTTCGTCCCCTTTGAAATACGGGTAAAAGATTATGACTCTACGAATTTCACACATGGTAATTGAATACCTATACATAGGTGAATTGTAATACCTATAAATAGGTGCTTATATTCATTTGTCAAAATCTTCCTTTCGCAAAGTGATATCAACAAAAGTATAAAACAAATTTTCTTTCAATGAGAAAATGAGCTTCGATTTTGAGAGACATGCACAAACCCTGACTGCGATTGGGAATAACGTCTGGAATTGAATAAATGTACCTGATGTTTTCACTAACGCCGAACAAGTTGTTGAAGTTTTCGTAAGCCTGAAAACACCATTCGCCTTTATAAGAAATCATTGCTGCCAAAACATAAGAGCAAAAACAAATAGAAACTTTTCGTTCTTTCAATTCGTTGGTTTTACAGCGCTAAAATAAGTAGAAAACGGAGTTTGGTTCCGGCACCTAGGTACCGATAATTACCAACGATTCTTGATTACCTTTATAGTTAATGGCACTGGCACTGAGGTGACGGTAGGTACCTAGGATTCGAGCACTAATTACTTTCATTGAAAGAAACTTTAATAATCCACAGAAAATCTTCCAATGGATAAAAAAATTCTCGTCAGTAAAGACTCAGTTTATTGTTGCTTTAGTTTCTTTTTTAAATGTTCTCTTGGCCGTCGCATAAGGACGTGCCCATACGCACACCGCGTATGTAAATTCAACTTATTCCCACAAGCCCTAAGACACACCTATGGCAGGAGATCCTACCGGACCTTTAGCAAACATTACTTTCCACTGTAGAAAGGTCTCCCTCAAGCTGGAGAGGGTATGAAAGAGGTTGCAAAACCAGGACGAATAGAAGCGCGGGTGCTCTCCCACTGCTCAACACGAGGGACACTTGCCAGGGCCGAGAAAGAGCCTAAGCTTATCCCGGCACCGCTTGCTCCCACATTTCACTTGCCCTCTTCCTCCGCTCTCTGGGGAAATCTTTGGTAGTAAATTATGCACAAGGTAGAGCGGTGACGGGTGCCATTTATGCACAAGAATTCGTTCCCGAAGGGAACGAGTTCTTTATCGAGCAAATCGCAGAAGTCGTATTTCCTCGGGAGGAATATCAATTAAACTAAGGTAACATTTTCGAGGGATGACGTATGGCTACAATCAAAAGGTATATTACGAAGTTTGTAGCGGACATAATGATTGATTGCACAAAGAATCGAGAGAAGAGTGAAAATGATGCCACATTTCCAAAGGAGGGACTAGAGTATTCTAGAGATTGACAAATCATCTCATTAAACGTCAACATTTATGAGTAAGATAAAGTAACTTGACAAATTTATGTGATAATATATTCAAATCGTAATAGTTTAAGTATATTTATTGATTTTTGAAATCCTTCATTATATTGCCGAAATATGGTAAATGTGTAACTTGCAGCTTTTTTAATGCACCCAGAGAAAAATAAAAGGAAGGTTAAGCTATGACTGAACTGCCAATTTTACTCCCAGCGAGTAAGAGAAAATATTTTGAAATACTTTTTTGAGAATCAGGTTTATTTATTATTTCCTAATTTTATTTTTGAATGTTTTTAAAAATTATAATAACTTTCTAAACATTAATTTGTTGGTAGCATATGGTGAGTGGTGCACACGATAGTAAATGTTTTAACTTAGGAGCTTGCGAAAATAAAAAGTGATGTTGACATGATCGCCATTTTAGCAGTTTCCAAGATATTTTGAGGATCACTTTTTCAGCGTGAAGGCATATTCATTGACTTATAAGCGACGCATCTTTCATTGCTCAGACGTAAGAGCGGAGCACTTGGAACAAATGTGGGTAACGCGAAAATCTGATGTTGTATCGCAGTGTCAGTGCAACATTGGTACCGAAATGAATGATTTTCCGAAAAAATGAAACATCGAGCTACTTGATACAGTGCCGGTTTAATTCTGAAAGGAGTTCGAGGTTTTTAAGAATTTGACAAACGTAATCTTAGCATGGATGCGATTATTTTCTTTTATTCCTTATTTACAATATAGTTTCAAGAATAGTTGACATATAACCAATTAAATCGCATTGAATATATTATTTTTAATTGGGTACTCCTACCATCTTTCATATTTATAATAATAAGAAAAAATAAATTTATAAGTCCAATAAGTTTATTGTTATCTTTTAATTAAAAAAATATTTTCTTAGCCTTCGCCTAAGGATACGAGGTGGGTGTGGAATATACTTTAAATTATTTACAGGCACAGAGATAAAATGAATATAATATAACCTATAAAATATGAAAAATTAACAACACGCACTGACTAATTATTACAAACCCAGTCTCGTTATAAGTGCCTCGACAAGATACGTGAGAGGCAAATTACTGTGAGTTTACCCAAGTACTCGGCCATCTACACAGTTTGCTTTATATTTTCCAATGGTATTCTTATCTTATTAGTCATGTTTGAGTAGTAGCATTCGCTAAATAAAAGTTCAGGACACATGGATATCTATATTAAAATTACTTCTCCCTTTAAATCACAATAGATCAATTCCCAAAAACTTAGTATTCGGGCATACAAATTTACCTACAACAATTGCGCAGATAGAACGTATTGACGCTCACACGTCCATGACAGCGGATGCAAAACTACCCATAGGGCCATCCTCGTGATTGATAGCGGGTGCTGGACAGGTGAATTTACCGTTATCGCTTGGGTTATACAGTAGGTTAGCAGAATGCAATAAGATTCCACTCCCCGAACACCACGACTCCTCTAAGAACCCACTCTCAACCTTAGCCACTCCCGAGCGTGGGTGAAGCGGCAGCGTGGGCGTGAATGTGTGGCCCTGATAGAACGCGATCTCTATTCGAACGTGACCTACAAAGAGTTGAATTAATGCTAATACTCCTGTCTTAATGGGCGAGTAGGAATGAACGCGGGAAAAGTAACTAAGCAGTAAAGCTCAGGGTTTTATATCTAACCGACAAGTATTTTAGCATTAGCATATTTTTTTTAGAATGTAAACATGCAGCAATTTAACTTTAAATTGAATTTCGCAAAGACATTCTTGCCTTGATGTCGCCATCACCGTCAGTGCCAACCAAATACTTCTCATAAACTGTCCTTCAAGAGTTTATTTCCCGCATCCAAGTCTGGATGACTTTAGCAGTGGGAAACAAAAAACAAAACTCAACAAACTTCATTTAAAAAAAAGCTATAGCTGACAGTAAATTATATTACACAACTTAATTTATATTCATATTTTTAAAAAATCAGTCGCACTGTCAATTAATATATTAAAATTTAAACATTAGTCAACATTAATAGTAAAGATTATTGTAAAATGTTTACACCAATAACATGGAACATTGAAGAAATTTTACGCCAATGCAATCCAGCGAGTTTTTATCGTGAAAGTCTAATTGATTTTGTTAGTTGTCCTATATCGAATATTTTTTCTAAAATATAATGCGTGCGAAAAATAGCTCGGAAACGTGAACGTTGAGGCATAATGAAAAGCGTAGGTTAGAGACTTTTGAGATGTGGGTTTGGAGAAGGGTGGAAAATGTGAAATGGACGGAAAGGAAAAAGAACGAAGAAGTTTTCGGAAAGGTAGGGGAGAAGAGAAGGCTATTGAGAGAAATCCGAGGAAGGCAGGAGAAGTAGATGCAGGGCGCGCTGAGTGGCAATGAAGTGTTGGAGAATAAGATAGAGGGGAGAATGTTGGGTAATCGAGGGAAAGGGAGGAAAATATTAGGCATGTTGGCTGGAATGAAGGGAGGCAGGAAGTGTGCGGAAATGAAGAAAGGATTACTGTAGGGGTGTGTCCATCAGAAGCCTACCTTAACCGGTTGATTACATTAATAAAATAAGTTCTTCATACTTTCTACCTGCCTTCATTCCGTATAAAAAAACATATTCTCTTCTTTTTTTGTCTTCTGGCTTCCTTGGATTTCGCTTAGTAAATTGCTCACTTCTCGCACCATATTTAAAACGTTACCATTAGTCTCTTTGCCTTTAAGTTTAGTCATGACCCCATTCAAGAATACTCAAAAGTATTGTTGCATGGGTCCAAGTTCTCTTTAGTCTAATTGCTTTATTGCTTTCTACATCTGCAGTTGTGGTGAGTGGTTTGTTTAGTTACATTATTGTATTGTTGCTCTAAGTTTTTAATACCTGTGAGTATGTAATGTGAACACAGATTCTACACAATTGTAGTTTTCGGTGTCAACATCACGGAATTTCATCGGTTGGCACCTACTACTCCCGATATATTTATCAATGTACCTCTATGTGTATCTTTATATGTCGGAGCAATAAACGTTTTTCTTTCTTTCTTCTTCCACTTTGTCCAACTTATTTCTCCTATTCTTCTCCATACCCGCACCTCGAAAGCCGCAAATATACGCTCACCCTCTCATCCTAAAGACAAGGTTTCGATTCATTGTAACGCTACGCCCCAAATTAACTTTTTAACTAACTTAACCTTTTAACTTCTTTCAATAGCGTTATTCTTCCATTTCACCCCTGCAACTACTACGTCCATTTACCACCATAATAATGACAACTGAGATGAATGTGAAGTAACCTCAATGCAACTGCGACCTCTCTTCATACGCTGGAACGAGAAATATCGATTTTTGTTTTCCAAAATATCAAACTTCACCCATGAAAGTAACAAAATATAGAACGCCCACCATTCATTGACCGTAGGAGACAGTTCAGCCAAAGGCTTTAATCATCCTCACAGGTCGTAAAATCGATTTTTTTTAAATGAGGCGTGAATGAGCCGCGATAACACAGCGCCTGTGGAGATCGTTCCGGTGCCATGACCTTAACACTGACAGAATGGCGTGTCCGGTGACGAAAACGATCATTAACGCTTTATTGGTGGAGTCAATGGACCTATCATTATACTGTTAACCTCGTCTTTTCGGGCTATCGATTTTACTCATTTCTGCGAACATTGTTTCATCCAATCGAGGACACAACTGAAGGCGTGACGAGGACAACACGGCTGATACAGTAAAAATAAAAAAATGGGCGCAAGTGGCGAACATTTCTTGCAAATTATTTAATGGTAATCTACCGGTTAGGGTAGGTTTCCGATGGCCACACGACCTCAACCCTACAGTTACCCTTTCTCCATTTCAGCATGTGCTTACAAATGAGTCGGAATAGTTGAGCATAAATGACTACGAATAATAACTCTTCTTAAAGAATCATTTTCACAGAGATTACAGTATTCTGCATTTACGTTCGATTTGCATGTGGTTAGTTTTAATAAACTTGTAAATGTTATGCATATTTTTTTATGCCCCGGGAGGTTTTAATTCTTTTAATATCATATGAGTGTCTTCCTTAAATAAAATATAAAAGTGAACTCGTTTAAGCAGCTTATAGGGAAGATAAGACTATTCAGTATGTATCCGCCCCCAATCCACCACAATTGACACCAAAAATATGGGAAAATATTCAAGGCCGATAAATGAGGAGAAGGTGAATATTATCTCAATTTGTCTTTTTCCAAAGTAGAATTATATCAGAAGTGGTACCCAGGGTATTAAATATATAATCCAAAAGCGTGCCAATACAACTATATATAATCCATGCACGCAGGTACATAAATAAGTGAATAAATGTAATATTCCTACGAATACCTATGAGAGAAAATAATTTTTATTTGCACTAATCAAAAAGATTTATTGTGGAAGTTATCATATTAAAATAATGACAGAATCAGTTTCTCTTAAAATTTTCTCCATCTCCCTTATCTCCAACTATAACTATCCTGATTACAATAAAACCTCAGTTTTAAAAGGACAGCTAATTATTAAGAAATATGAAAACGAAGGATTGATAAAAAGATATAATATCAATGGAAAAAAATAAAAGAAATTTAAATATTTGTTTGAATAAATTCATAAGTTTCCTTCTATATTTTTCGTAAGAATCAACTCATTTTCTCCTGCTTCTGCGGTGAGAAATTATGAAAATAAAAACATTTTTCGTATTTTACTTAACTTACTGAAAATAATTGCACAAATTGCACTTCTTATATTTTCATCCTAAGCTCGGCTTCATGTGCCCCACCCCTAAAAAACAGTTTGGAACTGTGTTGATAATCATCCGTTAAAACTTGTTCTTAATTTTCACTCAGGCACGTACCAACTTTCCTGTGGCCCCCCTCTTTCATATTTATATGATGTATTATTTGAGAATGACTCACAACGGAATCAGGGCCAGGCCTTGGCACACGGGAAGCGCCTTCGTTATTTATTGAGGCAGTAAAAAAACCCTTGGATGGGGTATGATATGATGTTAGTCTCAGAAGCAGCCACCACGAGAGGCATGCTGCAGAAGAAAAGAAAGGAAGTGTTTTCTATGGGGGAGGGAAGGTACCCGAAGAAAGTGGCACATAAGGGTCTCCCATCATGTTTCGGAGGACCTTCCCCACACACCCCCTTCTCATCCTTAGTTCTCCTTAAAGGGTAGCCTCTTTTCCCTACATTTCTTTCCCAACCACCACCACCCTCAGACCCTCTCTTACCCTCAAACACCATCCCTCCCTTCCACGAACTTTCTCCGTCTCCCTTATCGCCCAAAATCCTTAGTTTTTTTAGAATAAAAAAGAAAAGGAAAAGTCACGTGCCACCCTCTTACACTTTTTCTCGCACTGAGGGAGATAGGGAAGAGTAGCCCTTTTCTTCAACTCCCTTCGGCCCTTTCTCTTGCGGGGGAAAAAGAAAGGTGAGGGAAAAATGCATATAATAAAATATGTATTATTCGCTGCCGAACACACAATAAATATATATATATATATATATATGTTTTTATACATAGTAAAAATTTATAAAAAATAGTAAACGAAAGAGGAAGAAAAAAATACATTGCCTCTAACGCCTTCCTTGATCTCTCCTCCTACCGCCTATACGTAATCTCTCCACTTCCCATTCCACTTCTCGTCCTCCCCACTCCATTCCTTTTCCCTTCCTATAAAAAAACCTTTGCCCTTCACGTGAGCTACAGCGCGTCGTCAAGCTGAATCTGTTCCATTGGGCTACGTGGGATGGTTTCGGGAAATGGGTTTGCCTGAAGTGTATGCCTCGACGGGATGGAGATGTGCGAGGGAGGAGAGTGGGGATGGAGGCGAGAGCAAAGGGTTCGGTAAGAAAAGAGGGGAGAGGAATGAGCTAGGAAGAAACCGAGATGCAAAAGTGGGGATTCACCGAGAGAATCGAGACATGAAAATTACGAGAACGGATTTGAGCATAGTAAAGGTGAAAAGTCGGAGGGAAGAATCAGAGGGTATGTTATAAAGAAATTTTACAATTTTTACCAATTATGAGAAATATTTCTACAATAAATCTGAGAAAATAGAGTTAATAATTAAAAAAATATAAAAAAAATTATTTCAAATATTCAACTCGGGGGTTCTTTATTACTTTCGGATGTTTTTTTTACAATTATCTTCTACGTAATTAAAAAATAGCGATAATTTACAATTTTATGCTATTTACTAATGTTTCTATTATATTATAAATCAATTTCACTTCCATTCTGTTCAAAACAGAACAATGCAGGAGATGTAAGTGATGGAAAGACGTCAGCAAAAGATATTATGAAGGAATAAATAATTATCAGGCAACCGGATATTTTGGCGGGCTGCTACCTATCATTTGAAATGAACTTGAAACAATAACATGAAACTTGTAGCTCACAACGTATACAGTGTCAAGAAAACATGCGTATAATCCATGAAATCTTCAATAAAATATTTATCGTAATTTCGAATTACGCATAAAACGCAAGCATGATAAAAGCATTCACTAATGGAATCAATTTCACTAAATATTTAACGTATGGTGAGCATCTAGTAAGGCGAAATAAGTCTTGGGAGGTGAAAGATTACTCTTGGCTGTGAATACTTTTTCTAAAAGTCAATGTAAATATTTAGGAACTCATACTTTGAGAAATTTTGTTACACTGAAAACCTGCTGTCAGTATTTAACGCACACAAAATAGCATCGCGTTTCTTGGTTGGCAGATTTACACAGGCACAAAACTCAGCTACGTGCTATCATCGAGTTTCTCGAATGTGTCAAGCGATCTCTTTAAATTACAGGGCTCCAAAAGGCTGCATAATAATTCCCTGAAATAGAAAAATAAATTACTTCAATCTCAAGCACGGTAAATGAGCATAAATTTGCTAAGTGAATCTTCTGAATACCGGTAGGGGGCAAAATGAAGAGAAATTCCGAAGCGCTGATGAGGATGGGAATATGAAATACAGAGAGGGTTATGAAGAGGAGAAATGGTTCGATTGAAAGGGAAGGGGGTAAGGAGGCGGTTGGAGCAGAAGGAGAATTTAAGAGGAAGAGACGAGCGCCTTGAGGGTGCACGAGGTGGAGGACGGGAAGGCTTCGATGCTCTTTTTCAGGCAAGGAAAAGAGAGAGAGAGCGAGAGGAACGAAGAGGAGAGTTGTTTGAAGGGGGACTCTCCTCTCCGATACAGCACGCCCTTCAGCGTGAGGAAGCCATCTTCATTTCATATATATACACCGCGCAAGTGTGTGTGCGAGGGAACGTTTCGCATCTCCGCGGAGTTTCCGCGCATACAGAATATCCAACCAAGAGTTTTTTCAAACAGCGTCATCGCTTGCTCTATCGCCCTCTTCTGGTTTTCGTACCACGATGAAAAATGCATATCGCCGCTGAGGAGAGAAAGAGAGAGGCAAAAAAAGATAAGGCTCTTCCCCGAAAAAAAAAGCTCGTCGATTTTAAAGAAAAATCGATTTTTGCTCCCGCCCTCTCCCCGTTCGGTACGAGGGAAAATGAGTGTGCTGGATGGGGAAACGATCTCTTTTGTTGTCTCCGTTTGGATTAAAGCTTACCGATATAATGATTTTCAATAGTTTTCCGGCAATAGGAATTGTGATGTGAAAATTAGGTTTGAATTTGTTAAGACTCTTCGATTGGAAATCTCATTTCAACCTCGTTTTTATTAATGGCAATGTCATGTTGTAAAACTTAAGGCCTACGAAACCAATTTTTTTATTACAAATAAATAAAATAAATTACGCATATATTTTATGTAAAAAATAACGTAATTAATCTTCGAAAGAAAATATATTAAACCTACAAATATTCCCGATATTAATTCTCTATCAAATACCTACAATGAAACACTTGATTATACGAGTCGTTACCCCATATTTCACTTCTTCAAGACCCGAGTTTAAGATAGACCCACTATAACCGTCCCTTTCCTTACTAACCTTACTTTCCCATTACTAACGACTTCAGGAGATTTAACAAATATTTAAAAGTCCCGTAGCCACTTTCAATTGGTAAAATACTAAACTCTCTCTGCCAACGTAAAAGGTTCATTAGTCAAAATGTACTAACGCTGAAAATAGATAAGTAGACAAATAAGAAAAAGGTCCAATACTTTCTGGCGTAATGTTGTGGAAGTTCATTATGAATAATAAAATTAACGATGTTTTAA